>AWOL01S0169823.1:0-19688 GCA_000715115.1 Nicotiana otophora | reverse complement strand
AAGTTTGGGATCGAGGACGGATATCTCATTGAGGCTATCGTCGAGTCCAAAATCATCCATTTCTCCTTGTTTTCGAGTTGTTTGGCAATTTATTACATCTTTTATCTGTTCAATCTAGCAATATTTACCGTTTGTATTGAATTAATCAACCTATCCTTAAAATCACTAACAAATTTAATTGTTATCTGTTTTTAGGGTAAACAGTATGGCGCCCTCCGTAGGGCTAAGGATAACAGTGGCAATTTGATACAAATCTCCTTAACACACCCTATATTACACTTTTTTTTTTTAATTTCAGATTAAAGTTTAAAATGTCGAACTCTTAATCTGCTCCTCTGAATGTGGATGTTGAGTCTGGCCACCATGGAGAGAACAAAAATATGGCACTCAGTAACGAGGTGCCCCCTGTCAACCCCAACGGAGTTCCGGCCGCAGATCCGATCGATGCTAACTCACATGTAGCCATCAATGCGAATTTTCCTACCGATCCTGAGAACAGTATCGGCGGGGGAGTCCGTTCGATAGCCCAAAATACACACGATGGTGAAGGCGATGGAATTAACTTGCGAGTAATCTTCGAAATGTTGCATGCTGAACAAGCAACGATAGCCTAGTTGCAGAACCAGAGTCGCGCCTCCAGCAGAGTCGAGACCAAACTATCCCGGGTGAACACTCGCAGAAATGAACCGATTGCAGAAAGGCCAAGTGAAGCCGAACCCAGGACCAACCCCGAGATTATAAAGATGCTCGAGGAACTGACAAAAGGGGTAGAATCGGGAGAAAAGAAAATTGAAGCCAATGACAAAAAGGTAGAAACCTACAATTCCATGGTCGACTAAATCCGAGAAGCACCACCGATATTGAAGGGTCTGGATTCCAAGAAGTTTGTTCAAAAACCTTTTCCTCCGAGCGCAGCTCCGAAGCCAATCCCAAAGAAGTTCCGCATGCCCGAGATTCCAATGTACAGCGGAACAACTGACTCCAATGAGCATGTGACCTCCTACACGTGCGCCATCAAAGGGAATGACTTGGAGGATGATGAGATCGAGTTCGTCTTGCTGAAAAAGTTCGGGGAAACTTTGTAAAAAGGAGTTATGATATGGTATCACAACTTACCCCCTAATTGTATTCACTACTTTGCTATGCTTGCAGACTCCTTCGTGAAAGCACACGCCGGGGCCATCAAAGTCGAGACCAGGAAGTCAGACATTTTCTCAGTGAAATAGAGAGATAATGAGATGCTCAGTGAATTCGTGTCCCGTTTTCAAATGGAACGAATGGACATGCCTCTGCTCACAAACGATTGGGCCGTTCAAGCCTTCACCCAAGGACTCAATACTCGGAGCTCATTGGCTTCACAACAGTTGAAGCAAAATCTGATAGAATATTCGGCGGTAACTTGGGCTGACGTCCATAACCGCTACCAATACAAAATCAGGGTCGGAGATGATCAGCTTGGGCCCCTTTCCGGGTCAGTTTACCCCGTTAAAGCCGGTGACAAATCCAAAAGAGACATTGATCATGAACCAAAATCGAATAGGGATCGATATCAACCATACAATGGCGATCCAAGAAGTAACGAGTCTGGACGAAACCCCATGAAAAGTGAAAGGAGAAGCGACCGAAGTCAAAATAACCGAGGTCTCATGAGCAAAAATGGTTTTGACAGATCCGTCGGGCCTAAGGAAGCGCCAAGACTATCGGAGTACAACTTCAACGTCAATGTTGTTGCCATCGTATATGCCATTGGATGCATCAAAGACATGAAGTGGCCTCGACCTCTACAGTCCAACCCTGCTCAAAGGGACCCCAACCTAATATGTAAATATCATGGCACTTACGACCACAGAACTGAAGATTGCCGATAATTAAGAGAGGAAGTAGCCTGGTTATTCAACAACGGACATCTCCGGGAGTTCCTAAGCGATGGATCGAAAAATCACTTCAGGAATAGGGACTCCAATAAGCAGATCAAGCAAGAGGAACCTCAGCACGTCATCAATATGATCATTGGTGGAGTCGACGTCCCCTATGGACCGATGCTAAATTGCACCAAAGTGTCCATCACAAGGGAAAACGGACTCGGGATTACATGCAGAAGGAACCGTATCTTTCAACGACAAGGACATTGAAGGCATCTTACAACCGCACAATGATACACTGGTAATATCTCTGCTCATAAATAAATCTCAAGTTAAGCATGTATTAATTAATCCAGGTAGCTCAGTCAATATCATCAGACCGAGGGTTATAGAATAGCTGGGTCTACAAGACCAAATTGTGCATGCAGTCCGAGTTCTAAACGGATTCAATATGGCATGTGAAACCACTAAAGGGGAGATAACACTATCGGTGAACACCGTCGGAACCATTCAGGAAATGAAGTTCTACGTGATTGAAGGATATATGAGATACAATGCTCTGTTCGGGAGGCCATGGATTTACAACATGAGGGTAGTGCCCTCGACACTGCACCACGTGTTGAAATTCCTAACACCAAGGGGGAGTAAAATAATTTACAGAGAACAACCGGCCATAAAGGAGATATTCTCGGTCGACGAAGTGATCCCGATATCCACACTTTCGACACCAAAGGATCCGAGCTCGATTACCAAGGAAAAGACCAAATAGCAACGGGAAAAGTAGGGGACGGGCGAGGATGACGACTACGCAGTTCCAGGTCTTTCATAGCCCCCGACGATTCCGACACCACTAAATCAACGGTCGAGGAATTGGAGCAAGTCATATTGATCGAACACCCGCCTGATCGTAAGGTATACCTGGACACGCGGTTAAGTCCCGAGCTTAGGGAAAAAAACTCATTAAATTCCTTATAACTAACATAGATTATTTCGCTTGGTCCCATCTTGACGTGACAGGAATCCCGTCGGAAATAACTACTCACTAGCTAAGCTTGGATCCGAAGTTTCACTCGGCCAAACAGAAAAAGGAGGCCCCAGTCCGAAGTCAAGCATGCATTCATCAAAGACGAGGTATCTAAGCCCCTTACAAAAGGATCCATTCGGAAAGTTAAGTACCCAGATTAGTTAGCAAACGTAGTAGTAGTCCCTAAAAAGAGGAATACGTTAAGAATGCGTGCAGACTACAAGGACTTGAAAAAAGCATACCCCAAAGACTCTTTTCCTTTGTCCAACATCGATCGCATGATCGATGCGACGGTCAGCCACAAGATACTCAACTTTCTCGATGCCTATTCCAGGTACAATCAAATTCGAATGGACCCGGGCGACCAGGAGAAAAACGTCATTCATTACTAAATACAGCACCTATTGTTATAACATAATACCATTCAGACAAAAAAACGCCGGTGCCACTTACCAACACCTAGTAAATCGGATGTTCGAAGAGAAAATAGGAAAATCAATGGAGGTTTACATTGACGGCATGTTAGTTAAGTCCCTGCAAGCAGAGGACCATTTGAAACATTTGCAGGAAACCTTCAACATATTGAAGAAATACAATATGAAGTTAAACCTGGAGAAATGCGCATTCAGAGTAGGGTCCAGGAAATTTCTTGGATTCATGGTGTCTAATCGGGGAATCGAGATCAATCCCGATAAAATCAAGGCCATTGAGGACATTACCGTGGTGGACAATGTCAAGGAGGTTCAAAGGTTAACCGGGCGCATAGCCATCGGTTATTCTCGTTATTGAAGAAGAATAATAACTTCTCATGGACCCCAGAGTGCCAACAAGCCTTGAAAGAACTCAAGTGCTACCTTTCGAGCCTATCTTTGCTTCATACTCCGAAGGCAGATGAGCAGTTATACCCGTACTTAGCTGTATCCGAGATAACGGTAAGTGGAGTCCTAGTCCGGGAAGAGGAAGGTATGAAATTTACTATCTATTATGTTAGCAGGACTTTAGGCGAGGCCGAAACTAGGTATCCTCACCTGGAAAAATTGGCGCTCGCATTGCTAAGCGCATCTAGGAAGTTAAAATCGTATTTTCAATGCCATACCATATGTGTCGTGACTACTTACCCATTAAGGAACTTAATGCATAAACCCGAGCTCTCGGGAAGATTGGCCACATGGGCCGTGGAAATTAGCGGGTACGTATCGAATATCGACCCTGAACCGCCATCAAATCTCAAACTTTGGCGGACTTCGTGGCCGACTTCACGTCGGCTCTAATACCCGAGGTCGAAAGGGAATTGTTACTGAACTCGGGGACTTCCTACGGAATCTGGAACCCCTTTACGGACAGTGCCTCGAACGCAAAGGGGTCCGGTCTTGGCATCGTGTTAAAACTACCAATGGGCAATGTAGTTAGGCAATCTATTAGAACTGTAAAATTGACTAACAAGGAGGACGAGTATGAGGCCATGATTGCAGGTCTCAAACTGGCTAAAAGCCTGGGAGTCGAGGTGATGGAAGCTAAGTGCGATTCCCTCCTTGTGGTAAACCAAGTCAATGGGATGTTCGAAGTCAAATAGGAATGAATGCGAAGGTACCTGGATAAACTACAGGTAACGCTACATCGGTTCAAGGAGTGGACCTTGCAACATATACATCGGGACCAAAACAGCGAACCCGATGCTCTTGTCAACTTGGGATCATCAGTTGATGAAGATGAATTCAGTTCAGGAACGGTCATACATCAAATGAAATAAGTAGTGGAAGAAGGCCACGCCGAAATAAACTCGACAAGCTTAACTTGGGACTGGAGAAACAAGTACATAGATTACTTGAAGACCAGAAAGCTTCCCTCGGATCCTAAAGAATCGAGAGTTTTGCGCACAAATGCGGCCATGTTCAGCCTGTCTGAAGACAACACCCTATTCAGGATAATGTTCGATCGCCCACTCACCATATGTGTGGGACCGGGAGATACCGAATATGTTTTTAGAAAAGTTCATGAAGGCACATGCAGGAACCTTTCGAGTGCCGAATCATTGGTTTGTAAGATAATCAGAGCCGGCTACTACTGGATCGACTTTGAGAAAGATGCAAAGGAGTTCGTACGAAAATGTGACAGGTGTCAGAGGCATGCACCAATGATTCATCAGCCGAGAGCTACTACATTCGGTCTTGTCACCCTGGCCATTCATGAAATGGGGAATTGACATCGTCGTTCCTTACCATGGGCACCCGGTAAGGCTTAATTTTATATTATTTATGACTGACTATTTTTCTAAATGGGTGGAAGCCCAAGCATTTGAGAATATGAGGGAGAAAGAAGTTATTGATTTTATTTGAGACCACATAACATGTCGGTTCGGAATACCGGCTGAGATTTTGTGCGACAATGGGAAGCAGTTCATTGGCAGTAAGGTGAGTAAATATTTCGAGGACTGTAAGATCAAAAGGATCCTATCAACACCCCATCACCCTAGTGGTAACGGGCAGGTAGAGTCTACGAACAAAACCATACTCCAAAATCTTAAGAAGAGGTTGACCGACGCCAAAGGAAAATGGAAGGAAACTTTGCCCGAAGTCCTATGGGCGTACCGTACAAGCTCAAAATCTAGTATCGGGGCCACCCCTTTCTCGTTAGTCTACGGTGCCGAAGCGCTAATATCGGTCGAAGTAGGAGAATCGAGTCTCAGGATCCGATATGCGATTAAAGAGTCAAACGATGAGGCTATGAGCACGAGCCTGGAACTGTTAGACAAGAGGCGCGAAGCCGCCCTCGTCCGGTTGGCCGCCCATAAACAACGGATCGAATTGTATTATAACCGGACAACCAACCTCCGACACTTCAATATTGGGGACTTAGTGATAAGAAAGGTGACACTAAACACCTGGAACCCGGACGAAGGGAAGCTGGTATCAAATTAAGAAGGTCCATATCGAATTATCGAGATCACTGACAAAGGATCATACAAACTCAAAGCAGTGAACGGTGAGCGACTACCGAACAACTGGAACGTAACCCCACTTACAACGATACCACTGCTAAGGTACGACCCCATTCATTCTTTTCTTTACATATATTACAAATTGGACTGACGCTTGCAGGCAACGGCCAAAGAATGATGCGACTTTTAGGCCTGAAAGTATGCGTTGCACTCTTTTTCACTTGAACCGATTTTGTCCTAAATGAATTTTCCGGCAAGGTTTTTAACGAGGCAATATGGATCGCGCTAACTTAGAATTGAATACTGATTATGAACCAGAGTCGAGGATCACATCAACAGTATCCGAGTCCTCCTTACGATCGGCCTCGAATACTGGGGGCCATCACCCTTAGATAATGATTTTAGCAAGGAAGTAAAGTTTTTGCTTGAATAGTCTAGGTTCGATGGATAAGATTTATTGTAAGGGCCAAACGGTCAAACAAACTGTGCCCACATAAACCACTTGAGCCATAACCCGAAGCTTGTACACATTTGCAATCTTGTATGTTGCACACATAAATGAAAGAAAGTTTATACCTTGCGGATACATAATATTTCCCCTTAAAACTATTACATTTTGTTCCCTAAGGATATTGAGCCCAAGGACCGCCTCTATCCAGATACAAGAGATTACCCCCACTCGGGGACTGTCGTCCAAGGCAAACTCGGACGGCTCGGGCTATCGAAGCCTGGGGGCACAAAAACCTATTTGGCAATGCCTAAACTTTAAAAGCTACGGCCACCCCACTCAGGGACTGTCGTCCTAGGCAAGCCCGGATGGCTCGGGTATCGAATCCTGGTGTACAAAGCCTATTAGGAAAAGCCCAAACTTAAAAGGCTACGACCATCCTAGAAATGGCTTAGTGACGTCCGAAGCCCGTAACCAAAACGTAAGGCCTTCAAAAATTCCAAACCGGTTCAAAGGCTACCCTCGGCAAAATTATAATCTAAAAACATCTAAGTAAGCAATTTTGGGGAAAGCTTCCGGTCATACCAGGCCCCCATGAGCTTTAAACAAAGTTACATCGAGAACGAGCCTTGTTCAAACCTCCGAACAAGACCCTATTACTATGATTTATTCCGTGCTAAGGCATTCAAAATCTTTGCAATCTTAAAAAGGAGCCGAAAGAAACATACTCGAAAATTACCAAAGGGAAAAAATCCTTATATATAAATATTCCGATAAAGATCTTTACAAGGGCCAAATGGCCTTAAAAAAATATACAAAAATAGAAAAACAAAGAAAAATCTACAAGGCAACTAAGCCTGATCTTCGCTGGAGCCTGCCTCGTCACCAGGGCCATCGGGGTCTTCTTCATCCTCGGATTCGCCGGAGCCCTCAGAGCCTTCCTAGTCCTCGGGATCGGCCAACTTCTTGTCCTCGGCCTCAAGCCTCTTAGCGTTTTCGATCTCGGCCGACAGGTTGAAACCTCGGGTATGGACCTCCTCGAGAGCCTCTCTTCGGGATTGCCACTTCACGTACTCGATAGTGACTTTCATGCGGTCCTGGGCTGCCTCAACGTCAGCTCCGTAGTGAGCCACCATCTCTTCAGCATCGGCCCTGGTTGTTTCGGTCACTTCCTTAGCTATTTTATGCTCTTTGCCATGTTAATCTCGTTCAACAACAGTCAAGTCCAGTTGAGATTGGAGGTCTTCGATTTTTTGGGGCCGTGCCTCAGCTTTCTCCCTCGCCGCTAGGAGTTAGGCCAGCTGCTCCTGGGAAGTCTCCTTCTCTGAAGCCAATCGGTCCATTTTGCCCTTCTACTCTTCGGCCATGACCTTGACCTCGTTCATCTCGGCTTAAAACTGGTCGATCCAGTCAAGCTTTTACTGGACATGCGAATTTTGACCATTAGTCACCATGTCTAACTCGTCATCATTAACTTCAAAGATATTTACCTATTCTATCAGGTCGACATGTTCTTTCTAAGCTGCGTCCAATTCAACCCGGAGATTCTTGACATCTCCTTCGCGTTGCTCGCTGGGAATCTTATACATGTCCTTTTTCTCAGCAAGCTCTTTAACCTCAGCCTCGAGTTGGATAAGCTCAGCCCGATACCGGAGAAAGGTTTCATGGTGGAGTACTGAGGCCTGCAAAAATGTGAAAAAAAAAAGGAATTAGAGTTATCAAAAACTAAATTCGAAGATGAAGAGTGTAATAACACCTTACCCGGTTTAGCATCTGTTGTGCTTTGTTGAACAAGCATGGCGCATCCACTATATTCATTTTCTCCTGGTCTTCTTCGGTTACTAGGCATCAGAGGTAACTAGCTACCCCGATAAGGTCGGAAAGAACCCGGGCATCCTTTGGGACTGTGATAATAATTGATCTCTTCCGGCCAGGATCCATGCATAGAGCGGGGAACCGGTTGATCAATCTTGGGCTCATGTTCGGCCTACCAACCTCCGAGGATGGAATTTTCCTCAGCACCTCTAAGTTGCCCAACCCGGAGAAGGCTTACAGGTTGGTTGAGTCCACACAATAAAAGAAGCAGCGAAGAGGATCATCCGCTCCATGAACCCCTTCAGTTGATCGATCCTTCATCGAACATGGACTATGTAAACGAGGGCGATCCCAAAATTTCTATAATACAGGGCGGGATGGAGCCAATGTCTCGAGGGGTATCGGACCTCACCTCTGCACCAACCTCATGAACTTGAGGGGGATTAGCCTCAGTTGTTTCCCCTCGGCTGTCACCCATTCCTCGGGGACAGACGACTCACATGCTACAAAAAAGTTCATCCTCCTCGGGCTCGTCCCTGAGCCAGCAGAGTAAGTCCGATTCAAGCACTCGTGAGCTAGAGCTTTCCTTTGGCTTACGAGCCAACCTTCTCATCGGTTTCTTTTTCTCCGATCTCGGGGAACCCGAAGCCCTCCTCCTTTTTTTCTCTCCTGCTGCGGCTCCAGGCTGTCCCGAAGCAGAAGGATCAACAAACAGATCTTCTCTCCCTACCAAGGGCCTAAGCTCGATGGTCTTAGGCAAGCCTGCAAAAAAGAGAAGAGAAGCAATGAAGACATAGTGTTGAAAAAGAAAGTCTAGTGCTACTTATTCATGAAAAGGAATCTTACTGTGAGAACGGGCATCCCAGTGGCCCTTCGAGAGCTCGTGCCACGAGCGCTCGGTATAAGGAATCTACGAACAAATACCCTCGATCCACTCGTTAAGCCGAGGAATGGCGTTTGGGACTCGAGCGATGGCTGCACCACAGCAAATGCCGATGAGAAAAGGAAGATAAAACATAAAATCGATATTTAAAAGGGAGTTATACTTACGTGATACGTTTCACTTATCGGGGAATAAACTCCACTCGGCAGGGATCAAGTCTGCGGTCCTCACCCGGACAAAGCGTCCTGCCAGCCCCGATCTCGGTCCTTGTCGATACTTGAATATACGGCTTTGCTGGCCCGACGTACAAGCTTTATCTATCCCCCCGGAGGATTCGGGGACTATAAAAGCGGAGTAGATGATCGATGGTGAACATGCATGAGTTGATTTTGTTCACAAAGAATCAGAGGAGAATCATGATCCTCCACAACAATGAGTGGATCTGGCTGAGGCATACTTCATACCTCCTACAGAAGTCCAAGATGATCGGGGCCACCGAGCCCAATGTAAAGAAATAAGTGTAAACACTCAGATGTCCCTTAACATGGGTAGTAATGTCGTCGTTAGGCCCAGGAATCACTACGTCCTTATCCGTCCAGCCGCAGTCCTTTCGAACCGCACGAAGAACGACCTCAGTAATGAAGCAGATGTACCGTGACACCGCCTCGCAATAGCCTTGAAGTCGCCACTAACTGAACACCCCCCTAGGGACGAACATTTTCAAGGGGGGTTCGACCGCTGGTTCATCATTGGCCACGCCGCGAGCAGACCTCTAGAGAACAACCACATCAGGGGCAGTCTCCTCGACCTCGGTGGTCATGTGTGAGATGGAGGAAGCGCCTTTCTGGGGAACGGTTTTGGAAGTCTTTGCCATTTTTATCTGGGTAAAAGGTTTGAATGTGTGAAGGAAGATGGGGATATAAAGTGTAAAACTTGCTGAAAAAATCAAGCACGCTGACTTACGTGAAAGGTAAAAGAAAGATTGCAATTTGAAGAACGAAGGTAAGAATACTGAAAAATGAAGGAAGGTAGTAATATCTTGAAGGATCGAAGGTAGAAGCTTGGTCAAAAGTTAAAAATGAACGAATGACGGAGTATTTATAGAGGCTTTGAGCCATTTCGCATCCAGTAATGACTTGCCGATAGATGACACATGTTTGGGGTCATTATGACGCGACTGACGGGACGTTTCAGTTTCTTTGTCGTTTTGTGTCACGGCGTGTTGAAGAAGGGATCGAAGAACTCATGTCGTTCCTCGTCGTTTCCGTAAAACTTACTCTCCGAGAAACGAGGGGACTATCTATATACGGGCGAAACCGGGCCTACGGGATGCCCCAATTTCCGATAAGGTAAATCAAACAAGAGGCGTGATGATAAGGAGCCAGAATCGAGGCAAGGGTCTCATCGAGATAGGATCCGGGGGCACGACGCCCACCTTCGGGAATATCGGAGCCATGACCGCTGGATCGGTCCAAATCCCAAAAGACTTTAGAGAACATTATCGGGCAACTTAACACGATTAAAAGAGGGCCATGATATCCGTGATCAGTCGGGTATCACGGCGTATATCTCGGTACGTACCGACAGAAATCCGATGATTAGTTAAACGAAAGGTTTTTTTACCTTTTATGGAATTGNAAGCTTTCTGGCGGGCTTCATCCCATTTTCCTGCTAAATTTTGATTTCTAAATTTGTGTATCGGCTCGCAAGTGGTTATACAAGAGAAAGTCAAAGTCTGATGGGACTATTGATCGCTACAAGGCTCGCGTGGTAGCCAAAGGCTACAACCAGCAATAGGGTATAGACTATGATGAGACATTCAGTCCAGTTATCAAGATGGCATCAAGGGCGATTAGGTGTGACTTGCTTGATAAGGGAAAGAGAAGACGTCCCTCAAAGCCCCATTAACGCAAAACAAGTCGATTCCTACGTTTTTAAATTACCAGAAGCTCTTAGCTACTCAGCTATACTATAGGCTCTAAAGGCATTACTTGACTGAAAGAGTGCTTATATTATGGGGGCTTCCCTTTCCAACATCTGACTTATATACAGGTCAACATCGACTTAAGAAGCACGAAAAAAAAAAGTAGCTACCTCGGGAGAGGGATGAGAGTAGTCTTTTTCCAATAGGCTAGCTGCCTATTGCAGGAGTTCCTGACCTGAAAGGACACCAGCAAGCTGCTACTGAATGTGAACAAAGTCAAGGAGATGGAATCAACTCAATAGAATTAGGTTTTTTTTATGACTGCTGAAGTGACCGAACGAAATGTTGGATTGATTCAATACCGAATCCCAGATCTCCATAGACGACTAATGGTAGGGGCTGCATTTTTCGGAAAGAAAGATAGTGGCAAAAGGATGTTAATCAAGAACCGACGTCTCATGCCGACCCCGTCTGCAGTTGCTACTACACTGTTACATCCGGATAAAGTGACCCGTACTGGTGGAATAATTGCAATGCGACTATACCGCCTGCTGATAAAGGGAAGACAGTATACCAAGCTTGTCCCAGCAGTCAGGTTTGGTCCTCCGGGCAGCAACCCGGCCGGTATACACCCCACAGAGGAAATTGGGCTGTGAGGTGAGTAACTATATTCAACAATCATTTGCCAACATCGTTCCTAAGCCCTACTAAGTAAAGGGGGATGTGTTCAGTCCCAAGCATCTTCGTCAATACTCCATCTGCCCCCCGCCGGGGGGTTAAGGGGGAGGATGTCAAAACCTTACCCATAAAAAAAAAGTACATAGACCTGCTCACAAAGAGCTACAAGACAGCCAAAAACATTACTGCTAATAAAATGAAAGTGAACAAAGCCAAACCAATATGATATTCAATAAGCCCACTTTTTTGAGAGAAAAAACCTGAATTTGTTGAGGAAGATCAGCTGTAGAGGAAAACCTATAGTCAAACTGAGAATCGCAGCCGAAGTTTGCTAAAGAGTCTGCCACTTTGTTGTTTTCTCTAAATGTATAGACGATTTTGAAATGGCCAGCCGAGAATTTGGATGAAATGAAGCTCCACCATGAGTCTAGGTATGGGTAATTTTAGGGGCTTCTTTATTTTCATTGAAGCAATCAACAATGATTTTGGAGTCAATTGCGAGTTTACGAGCTTGATGAATGTAGAGCGCATCCAGAAGAATAGAATCAGTAAACGTCCAAGATGATCTGATGTCAAGAAGCTGAGAACAGTCTTTCAGCGTGAAGGCTTGAACGGCCCAATCGTTTGCGAGTAGAGGCATGTCCATTTGTTCCATTTGAAACCGGGACACGAATTCACTGAGCATCTCATTATCTCTTTGTTTCACTTAAAAAATGTCTGACTTCCTGGTCTCGACCTTGATGGCCCCGGCGTGTGCTTTCACGAAGGAGTCTGCAAGCATAGCAAAGTAGTCAATACAATTAGGGGATAAGTTGTGATACCATATCATAACTTCTTTTGACAAAGTTTTCCCGAACTTTTTCAGCAAGTCGAACTCGATCTCATCATCCTCCAAGTCATTCCCTTTGATGGCGCACGTGTAGGAGGTCACATGCTCATTAGAGTCAGTTGTTCCGCTGTACTTAGGAATCTCGGGCATGCGGAACTTCTTTGGGATTGGCTCTGGAGCTGCGCTCGGAGGAAAAGTTTTTTTAACAAACTTCTTGGAATCCAGGCCCTTCAATATCGGTGGTGCTTCTGGGATTTGGTCGACCATTGAATTGTAGGTTTCTACCTTTGTCATTGGCTTCGATTTTCTTTTCTCCCGATTCTACCTCTTTTGTCAGTTCCTCAAGCATCTTTATAATCTCGGGGTTGGTCCTGGGTTTGGCTTCACTTGGCCTTTCTACAATCGGTTCATTTCTGCGAGTGTTCACCCGGGATAGTTTGGCCTCGACTCTGCTGGAGGCGCGACTCTGGTTCTGCAACTAGGCTATCGCTGCTTGTTCAGCCTGTAACATTTCGAAGATTACTCGCAAGTTAATTCCATCGCCTTCACCATCGTGTGTATTTTGGGCTATCGAACGGACTCTCCCGCCGATGTTGTTCTCAGTATCGGTAGAAATATTCGCATTAATGGCCACATGTGAGTTAGCATCGATCGAATCTGCGGCCAGAACTCCGTTGGGGTCGACAGGGGGCACCTCGTTACTGAGTGCCATATTTTTGTTCTCGCCATGGTGGCCAAAGTCAACATCCACTTTCAGAGGAGCAGATTAGGAGTTCGACATTTTAAACTTTGACCTGAAATTAAAAAAAAAAAAGAACAAGTGTAATATAGGGTGTGTTAAGGAGATTTATATCAAATTGCCACTATTATCCTTAGCCCACGGAGGGCGCCATACTGTTTACCCTAAAAACATATAACAATTAAATTTGTTAGTGATTTTAAGGATAAGTGGATTAATTCAATACAAACGGTAAATATTGCTAGATTGAACAGATAAAAGATGTAATAAATTGCCAAACAACTCGAAAACAAGGGGAAATGGATGATTTTGGACTCGACGACAGCCTCAATGAGATATCCGTCCTCGATCCCAGACTTATAGTAATGGAACACTGATCAATAAGTGTAAGAACTTTGAATAACAGAAAAATAATAGTATATTGACTTGGTATGCGTGTTACCATATGTACAATGACAATTAGACCCTCCACCCTTTATATAGTTTCTGTTTAACTAATCACCGGATTTCCGTCGGTACGTGTCGAGATCTACATCGTGATACCTGGCTAGTCGCGGATATCACTTTCCTCGATTAATCGTGTTCGGTTGCCCGACAATATTCTCTGAAGTGTTTTGGGATTTGGACCGATCCCGGAGTCATGGTTCCGATATTCTCGAAGGCGGGTGTCGTGTCCCGGGACCCTGTCTCGATGAGACTCTTGCCTCGATTCCGACTCCTTATCATCACGCCTCTTGCTTGATTTATCTTATCGAAAATCGGGGCGTCCCATAAACCCGGTTTCGCCCAGTATACAAAACTCTTCTCCTTACTTTAAAGAATCGATTCCTTTTCTAACAAGCAAAGTCATAAAAGAACATCGAACTTGGTCCATAATTATATAATCAAATAGAACTGTGTTAAACAAATTGANATAACAGAAAAATAATAGTATATTGACTTGGTATGCGTGTTACCATATGTACAATGAACAATCAGACCCCCCCCTCCCCCTCCCACCCTTTATATAGTAGGGAGTCCTACTCTAGGTACAATTCATAAAAGGTAAAATATCTTCCGTTTAACTAATCACCGGATTTTTGTCGGTACGTGCCGATATCTACGTCGTGATACCTGGCTGGTCACGAATATCACTTTCCTCTGTTAATCGTGTTCGGTTGCCCGATAATATTCTCTGAAGTGTTTTGGGATTTGGACCGATCCCGGAGTCTTGGATCCGATATTCTCGAAGGCGGGCGTCGTGGCCCCGGACCCTGTCTCGATGAGACTCTTGCCTCGATTCCGACTTCTTATCATCACGTCTCTTGCTTGATTTACCTTATCGAAAATCGGGGCGTCCCATAAACCCGGTTTCGCCCCGTATACAAAACTCTTCTCGTTTACTTTAAAGAGTCGATTCCTTTTCTAACAAGCAAAGTCATAAAAGAACATCGAACTTGGTCCATAATTATATAATCAAATAGAACTGTGTTAAACAAATTGAAGAGTAAGGAATGGGTCATTGCACACATTTTGGAGGGGAACATTTCTAATGACTTCAAAACTATTTTATATACGATCCCCCTTCGTCGGTCACTAGTCAACTCCATGTAATTTTATCACTATTTTTCTTCATTAACAGCTTGTTCGGATGGTTGTTACTCATCGTTTCATAATGAATCGTCATATTGAATTGTATTATTTTGTTATTTTATGGATATAATATTTGGATAAATTATATCGTTTACTATTATTTAATAATATTTTTGTTGTTTGGTTTGAGTGCCTTAATTAGACTATAATGGACAAATTTACTAAAATGCTTTTAACTACAGTAAAATTTTGATTTTATCAACAATAACTCATAAAAGTGATTTAGGACAACTGTTTTTGACTAATATAGCACCAATTAAGTTTTATAAATAAATTAAGTTATTAACAAACCATACTGCTCACCAAATACTTACGTCGTACAAATAAGAATTTCCAAAACCATCATACATAGTTTTAACATAATAGGAGATTAACTACACAAACAACCAGGCATAGTTGCAACACAATAGGAGAACTAATAAGCTAAATTTCGTAGTATAGAGCTCATCAAAATTTGATAAAACACTATTGCATTTAGTGTTTTGCAATTTTGTTTCATTTTTGTTTTTAGGTTACTTTTGAGCTCATTGTAGGTTAACATGTGATGTTTCATTAAACTACATTATTAATTTTGCAAACTGCATTAACTTATCAACCTAACTTTAGTAAACAAAATTTTTCGAGGAAATAGGCCAATATCTTGAAAATATTTATTTGCACTGTATCATCGAAAAGTTTAAATTAGGCGTATACTATTTATTTGAAAGGAAATGCTTATGTGGCCCGTAATCGTGTTTAGACTAAATGTTAATTTAGGTTATTCGTCAACCAAATCATATTAATTTTTGGGTGCTCTGTCAACTAATTAGCCCTCCCTTTACATAGAAATGTTAAATCAGTTATTAGCTTTTTTGGGTAGTTAAACACATAAGAAAATGTTATTTTAGTTACCTAAAAGTTTCTAGCATTACGTTGGGTATTATCACTTTTAGCCCGCTTCCAGAAACTATTTATATTTGGTAACCGAAAAGTGTATAAAATTTGTATAATTTTTATATATAACATACATAATATATATATACAAAAAGTATATATATTTTCGACTATTATTTTGAGAGCGGCTATACAATGTCATTTTCCCTAACCTACTCTAAGTTTATGTGGCCCAATAATTCACTTCGGGTATCTTTCTCAAATTTTTATATCTTTAATTTTTTGGCTAGCTATAATATGTCCTTTTCCATCTATTGACAGGTATTTGATATTTGATTTGGATAAGATTTTCAAGCACAAATCATTAAAGTTAAGGAATGGCTATTATTTAATTATCCCTTCGCAGCTTATAATATTGCTTTAGCGTTGTGCTTGCATTTCCCTTTGTTTTTTGGGTATTTTTTCGTTCCTATACAATATTTGAAACTTATTTATTAAAATTGTCCTAATTTTGTATTTTACCCGCCCTGAACAAATTTTCCTTATAATTTATATACAACCACCCATTATTAGTGTCTTAATTTGAGAGATTCAATTACACATTTTTTTCTTTTTTCTCTCCTCTCCACTTTCCCTATCATATTTTCACATTACACGTAGGTGGGGATATGCTAATTACTAACGTTCCGAAATTCATAAAATTTCATAAAATTAAAGCGTACCAACAAAAATCGAGCAAACGTATTTAAGGCTCCATTACGTCACTTTAACCGTTTTTGAATTCTTACCCAGACTGCCCCAAATTCAATATAAGAGGTTCTAGATAAGTTGCATTATCATACGTTATATAGAAATTGAAGTCTTTTGCACTATGTCATAGTGGGACAACAAGGACTTGTATAGATGTCGGCTCAATAAATTTTGAAGGTGTTTGACTCTCCACCATTGACAGCCATTAAAAAGTTTTGAAGCTTTGAATTCGAATTTGGGTTTTCAAAAATCATTATTTGTTTGGATTTGGTGTTGTTGCAAACAATTGAGAATATTGTTTGGAGTTTATGTCTCAATTTTGAGGGTATTTGGTGAAGATTAGACTTAATTTTGGCTGAATTTTAGATTGAAACTCGAAGAAGAAAAAGAAGAAGAAGAAGAAGAATACATGACATATAATATACTTACGAAATTGTAGTAAAGATATAATATAATTGTATGTAAATTGTATTCTGTTGTAGTTATATATATTTTTTTATTTGAATGTTGTATGAAAGTTGAAAAATAGTTATATAATATGAATCGTTGTATAAAATTTGTATTTAAGTTATCAATACTATCTTTTTACATAAAGTTGTTGATATGTGTTGCTCCCTAACGCACACGCAAGTATACATGGTTGTATAAGTAATAAAATGATAAGTCGAGTGTCGAACCCACAGAGACTTGTATTAACTACCCACTAAATTCACTAAGATTGTTATTCAGTCGAGCCAATCCGAGTTCAAAGGTGTGATTATACTAAACAAGAATTATAACTACTAACTAAATTATCAAGCAGCAAAATGGTTATTGTGTATTTAGTAGAGACAAATATTCCAGGGTTGTGATCGATTCACCAATCTTATTGTGTTTTAGTTAACTCTCCCTTTCATAAAATTCACTTATGGTTATTAATTAATCGAACAATTGCTCTCGTAGCCTTCTCCCGAAATACTACTCGCCTATTCAAAATAGATTAAANTTAACGCATATATTCCTATGAAATCAATCTATTAAGAATGCATTAAGATTACGATATTTAATTAAGCACAGTGACTAGGTATATTCCTATCCTAACTACAAATCCGCCCCTCTCCCCTCACAGTTAAGATCGTGCTCTCTTCAATTCTTCTCTAATCTAAACATGACTTTCCCAAGCATAGCACAGATAGTAAATAGAACCTAACCGTTGTCCAGACAATTAAATAATTAATCACAGAATTGAAAAAACGACCATATATTGATGAATTGTAATCAAGGTTAAGTCAACATTAAACAACAATATTCATGGCTAAATCACAACCCCAGAACTATGGGTCTTAGCCACTCATGATGGTATCAAACAAATTCATAAGTGTTGGATAATTGAAAATATTAAGAAAAGATGAAGAAAACTGAGATCTCCTCGCTCCCGGATGTTCCTCGTGTGTATTCTCTCTCCAAAGTGGCGTCTCCCCTCTAAAAATAAGCTTAGTCTTGCTTTTATACGCGTTGGGTAGGTCTAGGGCCGAAATAACCTTGTCCCGGGCAACTTGGATAACTTTCCGGTCACCGGCGTCTAGCCCAGCGCCCCACGCTAGCTTATTAAAGTTTCTGCTACTTGCGCCATAGGTGGCGTGGAGCGCTGCCTGTGGCGCTGAAAATCCAACTTTTCCCGTTTCCCTCTGTTTTGGCTATGATCTCACACCTTTCGCCCCCAATTACTTCTGGATGATTCTTACACATAAAAACCCCTCAAATTAATATAACTCAATAAATTTTACATCCGAAATCCACGAAATACGAGTAAAACATGAGGCGATATACATACAAATATATATACTTTAAGCTAAATATCAATATGTATAAAAATTTGTCAAAAGATTTTACGAGGTTAATAACTATCATGCGTGGCTAGTAAAGTATTCTGCTTCACTTGATTAGTTAACTTACCCAATACACTAATCTATCACAAATTAACGAAACCAATTTAAATCAGCACTAAAATAGATACATCGTACTTACAATTAATATTATATAATTTGATGGTACAACAACATACAAATTTAAATATAAATTTCATACAAATTTAATATAAATTGATATATCTACAATAACATACATGCTAAAAATAAATTTCATACAAATTGATGAAATTCCATACTACTTCTTCTTCTTCTTCTTCTTCTTCTTCTTCTTCTTCTTCGAGTTTCAATCTGAAATTCAGCCAAAATCAAGTCTAATCTTCATCAAAATCCCTCAAAATTGAGATACAAACTCCAAACAATATTCCCAATTGTTTGCAACAACACCCAATCCAAACAAATAATATTTTTTGAAAACCCAAATTCGAATTCAAAGGTTCAAAGCTTTTTAATTACTGTCAATGGTGGAGAGTCAAACGCCTTCAAAATTTATTGATTGACAATTTCAATTTGAACACCAATTGTACAACATGAAAGGAAATTGGTAAATTAAAACTCTATAGTAACACGATTTAAATCCATTGATGAATTCCATTAAAAATATATACAATATGAAAGGATAAAAAAATAGAGGATATCAGAGGAAGAAAAATTGGGGAAAGAAGAGATTGAGAGACAAAGAGAGACGAAGAGAGAGAGATCGCAGGAGAGAGAGAGAGAGAGATGCGGAGAGAGGGAGAGAGCGCAGGAGGGAGATAGGATAAGGATATGAAATAATTGATTTCTAATTCAATTTCTAATATAAAGGGATACTCATTTAATTTCTAAAGTGTATATAGTTGGTAAATTGTATATGACTATGTAATTAAATTGAACCTTGAGTAGAGAGGGTAATAAAATTTCAAATAATGTATAGGAAGGTAAAAATCCCTTGTTTTTTCTTATTATTGGTACGAAAGACAATAATATTATTTATTATGCATTACAGTAAAATAAAAGTTATTGTGGATATCATGTCCTTACTTTTCGGTATTATGCCTAGTTTCTAACAAAGTAATTTCTAGTTTGTTTGTCATTATAACATCATAAACAATCAAGGAAGGAACTGTTAAGACGAACAATCAAAGAAGAAACTGCTAGAAATACAAGATTGTCAAAACGCTTTTTCCTTGCTCCTTCTTTATCTTGAATAGCTGCAAATTAAATTATTTTTGCCTTTGTTTCTTCAATAAATGGTTGCATGTATCTAGATATATATTGTGAATTTAAATTTTGTGGCCAATATGTATCAATCTTCTTATAATGGAAAATCCACAACATGCACCACAATCACATTCTCATAAAATAATTTTGGTCGGTATTTCCTGAAAAGGACTACTCAATTTG
>AWOL01S0169810.1:7418-17836 GCA_000715115.1 Nicotiana otophora | reverse complement strand
TTCAAGAATGTGGAGTTTCCTAAGGGTTATGCAGCCTCTCGAAGATAAGTACAGACGTCTCCGCACCTATCCGCAAGACTCAACTAAACCTGCTCATGACTCGTGAGACCTATGTAACCTAGTCTCTGATACCAACCTGTCACGACCCAAAACCTAACCCGTTGTGATGGCGCCTATTGTGATACTAGGCAAGCCGATATTTCCAAAACACTTTCAACATTTAACAGAAATGAATTAAGACATTTAAAATAATCGAAGTTTGTTTTTTCATAAAAATGGGGTAAAACCCAAAACATAAGTGCGGAAAGTAGCCCGACATCGGGGTGTCACTGAATCATGAGCATCTAGATATCTAGTCTAATACAAATATTGTCTGAGTATCAATACTGAAAAGAAAGAAAACATAGAAGANGGTGGCTGTCCATCATGTCCGATTGCACGAGTCCTCACCATCTATGAGAGAATGAAACAACAGATGTTTAGTTACTAGAATCAACAAATTCGCACGACAAGAATTCAAGAATGTGGAGTTTCCTAAGGGTTATGCAGCCTCTCGAAGATAAGTACAGACGTCTCCGCACCTATCCGCAAGACTCAACTAAACCTGCTCATGACTCGTGAGACCTATGTAACCTAGTCTCTGATACCAACCTGTCACGACCCAAAACCTAACCCGTTGTGATGGCGCCTATTGTGATACTAGGCAAGCCGATATTTCCAAAACACTTTCAACATTTAACAGAAATGAATTAAGACATTTAAAATAATCGAAGTTTGTTTTTTCATAAAAATGGGGTAAAACCCAAAACATAAGTGCGGAAAGTAGCCCGACATCGGGGTGTCACTGAATCATGAGCATCTAGATATCTAGTCTAATACAAATATTGTCTGAGTATCAATACTGAAAAGAAAGAAAACATAGAAGAAGAGACAAGGTCTGCGGACGCCGGCAGCTACCTCGTAGTCTCCGGTACTCGATCGCGCACGAACTCAATGACCTACGTGATCAAACACACCTAGATCTGCACATGAAGTGCAGGGTGTAGCATGAGTACAACCAACTCAGCAAGTAATATAAATAAATAAAGAACTGAGAAGGTAGTGACGAGCTATACAAATACAGTTCATGTTCAATAATTCCAGCAAAGAATAGACATGCTTTCAAATCCGGTAGTTCAAGTCAAATCAGTTTATATAGTTACAGTGCAAGTAATCCGAATATAGAATCTTTCAAAAATTTCACAACAATGACAGATAGCAACTAAGTGCATCAACAAATGGAAAACAAGTACAGCCTCTTAGGGCAACAGACACTCAACTCATCACAACAACTCAATCACTCGGCTCTTAGCCCTCAGTACTCACACTCAATAAGTACCTGCGCTCACTGGAGGTGTGCAGACTCTGGATGGGCTTCTTTCAGCCCAAGTGCTATATCCGCACGGACAACTCACGTGCTATAGTATCAATATATGAAACTGCACGAACAACTCACGTGCTGCACGGACAACTCACATGCCATAGTATCAATACCTCATAGACAAGCCCTCTGCCTCACTCAGTCATCAACCTCTCTAGTCTCTTGGGCTCTCGAAAATCACAAAGATCGGCCCAAACAAAGATAACATAGTATCAACAAGAAATGAGAGAGAACATAGATATAACACACAAGTAAGACTGTGACTGAGTACAAGACAATAATTGGTAGTCAATTCAACAAGTATATAACTGTTGCGGGTCCCAACAGTGATATCATATGGCCTAAGCATGGTTTCTAACATGAAAGGCAGTCAATTACTCAAAGACAAGGAAAAACAAGTAATAACAATGGCTATTTGACTTTACAGTCTTACGGGACGGACCAAGTCACAATTCCTCACGGTGCACGCTCACACGCCCGTCACCTAGTATGTGCGTCACCTCCAAACGCTCACATCATACCAATTCTCGAGGTTTCATACCCTCAAAATCAAATTTAAGACTGTTACTTACCTCAAACCGAGCAAATCTCTACTCCGAAATGTCTTTGCCTCTCAAATCGGTCTCCAAACCTCCCGAATCTATCCACAAGTAGAACAATACAATAAATATAGGCTAAAGAGATCAATTTCACAAGAAAAGTACTAAATTATAGACAAAAATCCGAAATTGGCCCGAACCCGGCCCTCGGGCCCATGTCTCGAAATCCTACAAAAGTTACAAAACCCGAAAGCCCATTCACTCACGAGTCTAACCATACCAAATTTACTCAAATCCGATAATAAAATCCCATTCAAAACCTCAAAATCCCAATTCAAGAGTTATTCCTCTTTTTCCCCAATTTTTCATCCCAAATCACAAATTAGATGATAAAATTAAAGATATAATCATGGGTTTTAACCAAAATCAAGTAGGAATCACTTACCCCAATCATCTCCACAAAAATCCCTTCAAGAATCGCCCAATTCCGTGTTCTCTAGCTCAAAATATGCAAAATGGGTTCAAACCCTCGTTTTTGAAATTAATATTGCCTGCCCAGATTTCCTTCTTCGTGAACGTGAAGCTTTGCAAACTCAGACCTTCGCGAATGCATCCTTCACCTCGCGAACATGTAGAACAAAAGACTGGGGGTCCCCAGCTGCCTCACTCCCCTTCGCGAACGCGACTCCACCCACGCGTTTGCGATGCACACACTGCCATACCTTCGCGTTCGCATCCTCTCCTTCGCGGATGCGTAGAGCAAAATCTCACCAACTCAGAAACACTCTTCGCGAACGCGTAAGAGGAAACCAGAAAATGCAGCAACAGATATTAGCTATCTCACCAAGTCCAAAAATGATCCGTTAAGCATCTGAAACTCACCCGAGGTCTCCGGGACCTCAACCAAATATACCAACCAATCCTAAAATACCATACGAACTTAGTGGAGAATTCGAATCACTCAAAACAACATCAAAACACCAATTACACCCGGATTCAAGCCCAAAGAACTTCTAAACTTTTAAATTCCACAAACGACGCCGAAACCTACCAAACCACGTCCGATTGATCTCAAATTTTGCAAACAAGTCATATTCAACATTACGAACCTATTCCAGCTTCCGGAATCGAAATCCAACCCCGATATCAAAAAGTCAACCCCCCGGTCAAACTTCTCAATATTCCACTTTCGCCATTTCAAGCCTAAATTAGCTATATACCTCAAATTCATAGTCCGGACACGCTCCTAAGTCCAAAATCACTCAACGGAGCTAACGGAACTGACGTAACTCCATTCCGGAATCGTCCTCATACACTTCCGACTACGGTCAAAATCCTAAGATTTAAGCTTCTGTTTCAGGGATTAAGTGTACCAAAATACTCCAAAACCAAAAGCAAGACCTCCTGGCAAGTCAAATAAGCAGAAACAGATACGGGAAAAATAATAAATAGGGGATCGGGGCTAGTACACTCAAAACGACCAGCCGAGTCATTACAATACTACACCATGCACTTCGTGTGCAGATCCAGATGACCTCGGACACAGTGGGTGTTGATTCTTTCACACAGCTGATTTCCGGAGATTCAGAGGTAGTTGCTATGTTTCACAGACCTTGTCTCTCCTTCCCTATTCTTTTATTTATTATATTTGGTCTCGTATTATTATAGACCGGGTTTCCCAAACTTGTAATGTATAGATGCTCATGTACTCAGTGACACCGAATTTTAGGAGTGTATTTATATCAGTATGTGTGGAGTTTTCTCTTTAATTTAATTATTATATTTTCCCAATTTAAAAGAAATTGTGATTTATTGAAGTTGTCGGCTTGCCTAGTATTAAGATAGGCGCCATCACGACAGGTGTGATTTTGGGTCGTGACAGTTATTTATAGTGTCCTAAGTATTAAAAAATTGATTAAATGACAAGTTTAATAAGTAAGGATTTAATGTACAAATTTTAGTTGATTTGAAACTCCTAAATATTAGGAAAAACAATTAAAATAACGATTTTATCCAATATAAAATCAAGATTTAGAGGGTAAAAAAGGCGAACTACGTTTCGCTAAGTGCATTCGCGCTTTTAATATAGTACTAGTTTTTACGAACGTGCGTTGCATGTAAATAATGATATGTAGATGTTTAGTCAATTATTTATATACACGAGAAAGAATTATTTAAATGCAAAAAGTTAATATTTTTACATTATCATAATACTTGAAAAGAATAATTGGACGTCATCTCTGAACCTAAAAAAACATCATCTGAACTTGAAAAAACATCATCTGAAACTGGAAAAAAAATCATTAATTTGAAACTCAAAAGATGTCTCAAACCGTTTAATTATAGTTCTTTCCTTATCCACTAATATAGTAAAAAGGATATTTGACGCTATTCCTATAATAAAATATCAACATAGTTTTCACTGTTAGCTTGGCATCACTAATTAAGTATATTATAAGTACCATTAGTCAAATTCTGAAATTACTCAATATAACCCTGTAAATCGAAATCTATTCATGCTTACTATAACTTGGGAGACAAGGAGAGAAATTTTAAAATTACCTTAGATCAATGGTCTTCAAGTAAAGATAGGAAAATTTTCAATAGGATCATCTGCAACCAAAAGATAAATTAAGAACTTTAAATTCGAGCAGCAGCTACAAGGAGAAAATTAAACAAAAGCCAAAAGCTTAGAGAGATAAAAACTGCATGTTATATGCAATTTGCATCTGCATATCAAATCTTAACATTAAAAAGCTATTTTTCAGACAAAAGAAATTTTAACATGCTCCACGAAACGTTTGAAATATGTATTATGCAGCATGCTAATGAAACGTTTTATATCTAGATTAAGGAACAGACGATTTAAAGCGTTCTTATCCATGTGTAATTGGTATACACTTGAAGCTTCAAAACTCAATTGAAATCAGACTCTAATTCTTGTTCAAATAAGAGAAGGATTCATCTATTAAAAATTTTAAACATATATTATTAATTGACTTCGGTATCCAATATATTAGATAGTCCCAAATACAACACTTTTATCAACCAACATGGATTTTTTTTAATACAAATATATGTTTTGAAGCGCAAAAAGGTGATCAATTTTCTAAGAATATTTTAATCCATCAACATATAGCTTTCTAACAGTACTTTTATAATAAGATAGATATATAAATAGAAACAGATAGTTGTAGATATAAATATATACGTTCTCAATTGGGGAAGATATAGGGAAAAATAAGTACCATTAATAAGTATTATAGTTTTTCTTTTAATCTTTATAAATCGGTAAATGATTTAAAATTTGCTCATAAGTTAAAATTCAATCTACAACATATGTTGTAGTAAATTATGTAAGACACTTTAATTTTTAAAATAAAATTATTAATGTGCTTTTCTAATTCAAGTAGGATCAACTTTATAAGGTCGATGCATGTGTAGTTTAAATCGAAAAAGAATTCCATCATTGAGTAATTTAATTACAATTAGATCCTTAAACTATACAAATATTTAAGGGCATAAAAGTTGATCAATGTTTTAGAGATATTTTAGTCGTTCAACATTTAGCATAAATTATCCATGCTCTTATAATAACTAGTTTCTACGTTCGTGCATTGCACAAGATTCTTAAGTCAATAATTTATGAAAGAATTCCAATTTAATTTTTGAAACATATTACAAAAAGAAAGAATTGTTTTTCATGCAAATGATGTAGGAAAAATGTGATATGTAGCGATTAGACCGAATACACATCTTTTTTCTATTTCATATTATCGGTCAAGGATTCCAAACATAGTACTATGTGAATTCTTTGTAGGTATGTCTGTACTTGTCGTTTATTGAGAACTTTCTGAAATAATCAATAAAACATGGTTTGATTGATATTTTCCAAATCAAAATTTTAATATTTGGTTACTTAATAAAAGAATAATCAAGTAGATTGTTGGTATAATTATTTTACCTGAATTTTTGTGTAGGAGATGTAGCTGAAGGCCGGAGTTAAGCATACATTTGATTATTTACATAAAAAAGAAATCTAAATTATATGACTCTCATCTAAGACAACAAAATTATTTAAAGTACGATAAAAATGGATTGGTTTGTTGTTTAAAAACATACCATTCAGTATTCCTTCTAACTTCCTCATCCATTCTCATTGGTTGATGCCACAAATTAAACCTTCTCTGTTAATTAATATATTCTCATCTTCCTCTTTAAGTATCCTCCTATAAAAATATAGTTCTTTTGGATGGGATGTAGGGACCGTATTCCCACTATTCCGAGTGAAGCTTAATTTAATCTTTACATCAATATCCCTTCCAACAAACAAACAAAAATCTTTCTTAACAAAGCATAAAGATGCGGATGAATTATCAGCCAACATGCACAAAATTAAACATTCAACTTCTTAATTATCAGTAGCTTTCTTTTGGTTATGTTAGAGAGCCAAAATCTAATCTATAAAATATGATACTGAAAGAGACGAAAATTACCTCTAAAAGATCGTGTATAGATGTTTTGTGTTGCAATAGCGTGAATACAATAAAATTATTTATATAGATGCAATATGTGTTTCATGCGTGGGATATTGTTATGAGTTTGAAACTCAAAGCATATGGGATTCTACTATTGTTCTGTGTAATTGTCCAGGTACAATTAGTATAGTATTAGATCTTTACATTCGATTATAATTTTAAAAAGTTATATCATTAGTTGGTATCAGATTCCCAAATATTAGGCAAATTCGTATTAGATATTACTATTTTATCCAATATGGAACTATCTTTTAGACAAAATATAAGGGTATACTAGTCGATCAACATTTTAAGAATATTTTTGTCATTCAACATTTAGTGTAAAACATTCGTACTTTTATAATAATATAGATAGATAGATAGATATAGATAATATGGGTGGATAACTATTTTGTTTTAACCATTTTGCCACCTAGGATGGACCAAGGCGTCTCAGATTGGAGGCATATTGGGTCAAAACTTTAGTAGACTCGATAAGATAATTTTTAACGCATATTTTCTTAGGGACCGTTTGGTTCACATACTAAACATTAAAAACTTACTCACATTCAATATTCACACTAAACTAAGGATAGCATTATACTCATTTATCACCTAACAACAAGAACAATAATATACCCAGTATAATTTCACATAATGGAGGTTGGGGAGGGTAGTGCGTATGCAGACCTTACCCTTATCTTGTGGAGTAAAGAGACTGTTTTCAATAGACCCTCAGCTCAGGAAATCATAGGTACCACAATAATAACAAGAAAATAAGACGGGACAACACAGAGAAACCATGTAAAAGCAGCATACATAACAAGATAGTAAGATGATCGAAACGCAAAAAACGACAGGTATTCAAAGAAACCTAGTACCAACCAAATGCGAGAGTACGTACTAATACTATCGATATGAATAATCTACACTATCTAATCTATTATCCTAATTCTCGACCTCCACACCTTCCTATCAAGGGTCATGTCCTCGGTCAACTATAGTTGCGCCATATCATGCCTAATCACCTCACCTTCACTCTTCTTCGGTCTACCTCTACCTCTCTTAAGGCCCTCCAATGTCAACCTCTCACACCTCCTTACCGGGGCATCTGTGCTTCTCCTCTTCACATGTCCAAATCATCTAAGCCGTACTTCCCGCATCTTGTCTTCAATAGGGGTCACACCCACCTTGTCCCGAATAACTTCATTCCTAATCCTATCTAACCTGGTATGCCCGCACATCCATCTTAACATCCTCATCCCTGCTACCTTCATCTTTTAGACGTGGGAGCTCTTGACTGGCCAACACTCAGTCCCATAAAATATAGCCGGTCTGATCACCGCTCTATAAAACATACCTTTAAGTTTTGGTGGTACCTTCTTATCACACAAAACACTAGAAGTAAGTCTCCATTTCATCCATATTCCCGCCCCAATACGATGTGTGACATCTTCATCAATCTCCCCATCCCTCTGTATAATAGACCCAAGGTACTTATAACTTCCCCTCCTAGGCAGAGGCGTATCCAGGATTTTGACAGGATGGGTGCACTATTAAGAAGAGGTGGATCCAAAATATAAATTTTATGGGTTCAACCTTTAGTTCTTACGATTGCGCACCCATTACACTTTTGGAATTATAAGTTCAAAATTGTTTTAAATAGTAATTTTCTTACATCTATATCTATTTTCCATGTTGAAAATATTGGGACCAGTTGAACCCATTGACTATATGTTACATCATACACTACTACTAGTTTTAATATACATATTTTATTTAATCATATGAGATTTTACAGCGACAAAAGAAGAATAGGAATTTCAATGTGTGAAAATTTTGAAGACTAAACCAAACAAAAAAGAAATAAAAAGAAAAAGTACTTAATTAATACGCAAAAAATAATACCAAACACGCCCATCTCCCATGTGCGTCTAGTTCTAGAAAAAAAGAGAGGAAAAAATAACAAGATTGACATAAGATTTGAACTTACAACCTCACCTAGAGAGATACACTCAATAACTATCACATTATATAATACTTTGAGCATGAGTGCACATACATATATTTAAAAAACTTTAAAAAAAAATATAATATTACTATACATAATTTAGGAAAGGGAGCATGGGTTCACGTGCCCCATGAAACCCCCTAGATACGCCCTGAATCTAGAGCCTCACCTCCCATTCCACTCTCTGAGCAGTACCACTAAACTTACACTTCAAGTATTCTGTTTTGGTCTGCTGTTGAAATATTTAGACTCCATGTCTGTCTCCACACCTAACTATATTTAATAATTAATTGCACCAGGACTTTACTCGATTAGAGAACTTAAGTTCAAACAACTCGTGCTAATAAGAAATACGTTAAGAACAAATATCCTACTGCGCTAACTGCATCATTTTGGACGACGTAGATTGGTCATTGGATATCATAAGTTCAGCGACCATTAAACATTAACACATGTTTAACCACTACCGTATGAATGCAGATTTGTTAATAGCAGGGGGTAGGAAGCTAATTAAAAGATTGGAGAATCTCTAATGCGGTGGTATTCGAACCTTATACAAGGGTAATCTTAGTAATTCCGTTGACTAGCTACCTCACTTTTACTTTGTTGATGCGGGTACGATTCTCTGCCTTATAATCTCCTCTCCATATATATTTAAAAAAAAAACTGTACAAAGTGATGTAGAGCGACGTTTCAAGGCCGACGTTTCAACTATTAGGCTGCAACAATGATCTTGGGATCATTTTAGTTATGTGGTTTTTGGAAGTCCGGAAATATGAAGGAAAGAGTTTGATCTGATCGATCTGAATGTTGAATATGTGGTTACCGCGATATCATAGAGAATTAAGCCAAATAAAATCTTTTGAAATTTGAACAATCATCACCTATTAATATTCTGTAATAATACACATTTATACTTTTGGAGATGCTTATTTAAATCCACGTTCTTAGGCATATTAGTTGGGCAGGCATATCATATATGCCACGTCCCAACCACGTTAGGTCTTTTATACATATGCATTTATTAATTTAAGTAACACATAGCATAAGCAATCAAAATTGGTTCAAGTATAAGAGTTGTCATGATCAAGGTTGTTACAATATATAAAATATAAAAATCAAGCCGAAAACAATAGTTTAACCAATTTGTATTTTATATTATATATTGGCACCTACTAGGGAAAAATCAATGGATCATTTCTCTACATTATTCCTATATAAGCATGGAGCTTTGTTGGAATCTGAGTAGAACTTTCAAAAGGAAATTAATCAACAACTTTTGTGTAAGTACTTAAGGTTGTAACCTAAGGAGAGCTTAAGCATGGGTTTTAGGGGTTCAGTTGCAATTGTAGTTGCTTTTTTGGCTATGGTTTTGGCTGTTGCTAATGCACAATATGGAGGAGGCGGCAACTATGCTGATTCTTCTCCCTCAAAAAATATTGGCTCCACCAATTCTTCTCCAGCATTGCTGTTAGGATTTCTTGCTCTCATCATTTCTTACTTTGTTATCAGGAAAAGAATTTGATTCGAGTCTCTCAGTTGCAACTGATTTGAACCTGTTCCGTTTGATGTCATTTTAATCTTTTTTTGGCTTTTCTTTTTCCTCATTGGTGTGTAATATCCTTGTATGTTATTTTCTCCCTTCAGATTTTTCTCTTTCGATTACTTTGTGTTTTAATGATCAGCCTACGTTATTTTATTTACTTTACTGGTTAATTATTTTACCTCCTTTTTAATACTAGCTAGGCTGTGAATTTTATGAGGTGTTATTGTCATGTTATTCGTAAATTTTCAGCAAATAAACTTGGGTGTGCTTGGAATATTTTGTTCGGCCAGTTCTATCGAGTTAGGAGAACTATTTCTTGAAAGGATATATGTTAAGTTCCTTTAGTGGACATCAAATTCAAATATATATATATATGTATGTACAT
>AWOL01S0169809.1:0-11502 GCA_000715115.1 Nicotiana otophora | reverse complement strand
TCAGATCAATGATGAAGAATATAACAAGATAAAATAATTTAATAAATGCGCAATAGTGATTTACACAATTTAAAAATATAATCTTTCACATTTAGCCCATGTACACACTCGTCACCTCGTGTACATGACTTTCAACATATTTTAATAATCACATCAATACCAATCCTAGGGAAAATTTTCCCCACACAAGGTTAGACAAGTCACTTACCTAGACTTGCTCAAATTTAACCAAGTATTATGATTTTTACTCGATTTTCTGACTCCGATCGACTCGTATCTAGTGATAATTAATTCGATACAGTCAACAAAAATTATAGGAATCAATTTCATAAGAAAATACTATATTTTTCAATAAAACCCGAAATTAGCTCAAAATTTGCCTGTGGGGCCCACGTCTCGGAATCTGGAAAAACTTACAAAATCCGATAACTCATTCAATTAGGAGTCCAACCATACCAGTTTCACTCAAATCTGACTCCGGATCGACACCGAAATCTCAAAAATTCATTTCTATGAGATTTCTAAAAGTTTCTCAAATTTCTATCTCAAAACACTAATTAAATGGTGAAAACAATGATATATTCGTGTATATTGACCAAATCCGAGTTAGAATCACTTACCCCAATATTTTTTCTTGAAAATATATCAAAATCGCCTCTCCTCAAGCTCCAATTCGTCAAATATGGCAAATGGGACGAAGTCCCCTGTTTTTATAACTTACAGATCTGTCAGGGAGCTCGATTTGTCAGGGAGCCAGATTTTGATAGGTAGTCCGATTTTGACAGGCAGCCCGATTTTGACAGCATTTTCAGCAGAAAAATTGCAGCAGCTAAGTCTCACTTTTGATCTGTTAGCCATCTGAAACTCATCCGAGGCCCTCGGGACCTGAACCCAATATACCAACAAGTCCTAAAACATCATACGAACTTATTTGAAACCTCAAATCAAATCAAACAACACTAAAATCACAAATCACACCCCAATTCAAGCTTAATGAAACTCAAGAATTTCCAACTTCTACATTCGATGTCGAAACCTATAAAATCAAGTCTGATTGACCTCAAATTTTGTACACAAGTCATAAATAACATAATGGATCTGTGAAAAATTTCAAAACTGGATTCTGACCCCGATATCAAAAAGTCAACTCCCCGGTCAAACTTCCAAACTTAAATTTCTATTTTAGCCATTTCAAGCCTAATTTCACTACGGACTTCCAAGTAAAATTCCGATCACGCTCCTAAGTCCAAAATAACTATACGGAGCTGTTGGAATCATCAAAGTTCTATTCAGGGGTCGTTTGCACATAATTCGACATCCGGTGACTATTTAAACTTAAACTTTTAATTTTTCATCAAAATTCCATATCTCGAGCTAGGAACCTCGGAATTTGATTCCGGGCATACTCCCAAGTCCCAAATTACGATACGGACTTCAGAACTATCAAAATACTGATCCGAGTCCGTTTTCTCAAAATATTGACCAAAGTCAACTCAGTTGAGTTTTAAAGCTCTAATTCACATTTTAATCCATTTTCACCTAAAAAGTTTCCGAAATATTTTACGGACTGCGCACGCAAGTCGAGGAATAATAAATAATATTTTTTGAGGTCTTAGAATACATAATTAATTATTAAATTTAAAGATGACATTTTGGGTCATCATACCATGTTATATCTTCCGTTATTAAATTTACTCTTACATGCTATATTTGACGTTGTTAGTACATGCTCTATCTCTTATTGTTAAATTTTCTCTTATATGCCTTAATTGAATATGTTACCTCTCTTATTGTCATATTACCTCTTTTATTATTGAGTTATTCTTATTTGGAGTTGTTATTATATGAAGTCTCTTCGTGTTGAGTTATTCTCATGCATTTAGACGTAGTTACTATTTCATACTATCTCTTTCATTGTTAAGCTTATATTTTACATTTGAACTGGAAATTGTCATTTCGTGGGCATACCTTCATTTTGATTCTTGAAGTTGAAGTCGTGAAAGCTATTAACACATTGAGGTTGAAGTTGTTGATTATTGAGATATCTTTCCTTGTTGAGTATTTTTCATTCATTTTGTTATTATTGAGATTCTTGTACATATTGTGGTAGAGCCATGTGCTATATGTTGTGGTAACATTGGTATTGTTGATTTTGGTAAGTGTTGTGGAATATGGGCACGTGTAGTGCGAGTTGATTATTGTGTTGTGATATTGATACGCATGCGGTGGTATAAGGATAGGGGTTGATACGCATGGGGTGAGATAAGGTGAGATTTATATGCGTGTTGCTAGTAAGGGAATTACTTGAAGCAACGCGGTGAGATACGGGGGGCTAAAACGCGTGTAGCTATATCGAAAAAAAAATCAAAATAAATGTAAGGCTCACGCGGTGATACAAGGAAGATTGTTATTATGACTTGTGAAACGTGGTTATGAGGCGGTACCTCGATGTGATTCTTATTGTACATTCTATGTTGGAACGACTTATTGATTTGAACAGTTATTGTTCTTCCTTCAATCATTCATTTGCATTTTGGTTGTATTTGGCTATTCGTTGTTATCTTGGTGTTGGAATGATTGTGGCTTCTTGTGTGATTCATGCATTCTACATGATTTGTTGTGTCACTTTAACATGCCAATTTGTGCCTTCGTTATTACTTGGTAAATTGATTGCCAAAGTGAATTTACTTACGCGGGGTCATATCTCATATTCTGTTGAGATGTTGGTGACATAACGATTTTAAATAAAAGAATTATTAACATGCCTTATTCTATGTGTCTCTTAAGATAGAACGCGTTATCTCACGCGCTGCTTTATTATTTTGAATGGTTATCACATTTTTACTTTAGTTGGGTTCTCAAATTATATTCATCACCCTATTTGATGTTTACTTTACTTAAAATTGTTATCATGTTCTACTTTTATCAAATTCCATATTTAATTTGTTAATTTAACAGATGTTTAATTTTGTTTAATACGATATTTTTACATTATTTTTGTCACGACCCGAGGTTCCCACCTTCGGGACCGTGATGGCGCCTAACATTTCACTTGCTAGGCAAGTCAACGTTAGAATAATCTTAATTATTTTAAAATAAATTAAATTAAACGGAAGTCAATTGCTAAAATAAAGTGCGGAAGACCATAACTACCGAATCATCAAAATACATCCCCGAATCTGGTGTCAAGAGTGCACGAGCTACTAAAATAATACAAATAAAGGTCTGAATAAAATTCAAGCTATTTGAAAGATAGTACACAGCTAAGATAAGATAGAAGTGGACTTCAGAACTGCGGACGATGTGCAGTTATACCTCAAGTATCCTCTAGGTAACTGAATCCGAGAAAGTCTATGGTACTCCGCTGGGACCAACTCCAAAATCTGCACAAGAAGTGTAAAGTGTAGTATGAGTACAACCGACCCCATATATTCCGTAAGTGTCGAGCCTAACCTCGACGAAGTAGTGAAGAGGCTATGACAAGACACGTACATAAACAACCTGTACAAGCATATACAAATACGAAGCAACAATAACACAATAGTTAACAATATATAAATTTGGGAGGAGACATGCGAAGGAGAATAATATAGAAATTTCAGCAGAAGAAGTGTCACTTAACAGCCAATTAATTCATCAACAATAAAATGAGCAGCTGATAATAAGAAGATGGCACGACACCACCCTTCGTGCTTTTACTCTCATTATCTCATAAATTTATAAATAACTAATAAGATTGGCACGACATCACCCTTCGTGCTTTAACTGTCTTTGGGCACGGCATCACCCTTCGTGCTTTAACTCTCTTCTGGCATGGCATCACCCTTCGTGCTTTTACACTCTTTAAAAATGGCACGGCATCACTCTTAGTGCTTTAACTCTATTCCTCACTTCATAATTCAATAAATAATAACGTGAAATTGGCACGGCATCACCCTTCGTGCTTTTACACTCTTCCTTACCATAAAAATAATAGTATAAATTCGGAAGAGTATTTAAATGCGGGGATATATACTTATCAATCAATTCAATACCAGAATACCGACATCACCTTCCAAAATATTCAACAATAATTAAACTAGCAATAATCGCATGAAAATGATCAAATAAGCAATAATAGCTTAAGTAGAAATATCTTAATTAAATAGGCAATTATTCACAATAAACAAATTCCACCCGCATGCTTTGACTCAACCATAACACATAAGTATTCGTCACCTCACATATACGTTGTACCCGCACATTTAATTACGTAGCAAATAGACAAATAAGTCATACTCCCTCAAGTGAAGGTTAACCACGACACTTACCTCGATTTGTAACCAAATTCAAGATTGCAATAAACCTTTACCTCGCGAATTCGTATCGAAAATCCTCAAATCTAGTCATAAACAATTTAATATACTCAATACAAATCGTAGGAATTGATTCCATATGAATTTACTAATTTTCCGGATTAAAATCGAATATTCATTTTAAAAATCGACAGTGGGACCCACATCTCGAATCCAGGAAACAATTATGAAAACCGAACACTCGTTCCGATATGAGTTCAACCATACAAAAATTATCGAATTCCGACATCAGATTGGCTTTCAAATCTTCATTATACATTTTTGAAAGATTTTATAAAAATCCCAATTTCTTCCATCTAAATCCGAAATAAACGATTAATATTGACATGAATTTTATGAAATATCATCAATATATGATAAGAAACACTTACCCAGTTTGAAATCGTGAAAAACTTCTTCAAATCACCCAAAAATTGAGGTTTCAAAACTCAAACGATATGTAGAAAAATGGCCATTCTAGACCCCTTAATGTTCTGCCCAGTCTCGCATTTGCGGGCAAAAGGTCGCATCTACGGCCTCGCATTTGCGAGACAAAGGCCACATTTGCGAAGCCAAGGAACCAGGCGAGTTCCGCATCTGCGGAAAATGGGCCGCATTTGCGCCTGTGCAGAAGCGCAAGAAGGAGCCGCATAAGCGACGAGGTGCGCATTTGCAATCGGTTGGCCGCAGAAGCGGTATCGCACCTGCGATCAAAGCTTCGCAGAAGCGAAGCTTCCTTTCCAGACTCAATGTCGCAGAAGCGATATTTCCTTCGCATAAGCGGGCACGCACCTGCGGTCAAAATCGCGTAGGTGCGACACACCAGAACCAGGCTTGTAAATTTTCACAATAATAGTCCGAAACTCGTCCGAAACTCACCCGAGCCCCTCGGGACCTCGTCCAGCTATATCAACCAGTCCCGCAACATAATACGGACTTACTCAGGGTCTCAAATCATATCAAATAACATCAAAATATTCACACCTCGATTCGGACTTATGAGTTTCAAACTTTTCACTTTACAAAGCCTGCACCGAAACATATTAAATGAATCCGAATGACTTCAAATTTGGTGCACAAGTCATAAATGACATAACAGAGCTATTCAAATTTTCAGAATCTCAATCCGAGTCCGATATCAATAAAGTCAAATCCGTGGTCAAACTTTGGAAACCTTTAGCCTTTAGATTTTTAGTTTCCGTTAAATAGCAATAATTTGAGCTAGGGACCTCCGAATTCGATTCCGGGCATACGCCCAAGTCCCAAATCACGATACGATCCTACTGGAACTATCAAAACACTGATCAGGGTTCGTTTGCTCAAAATGTTGACCGAAGTCAACTAAGTTGAGTTTTAAAGCTCTTTTTCATATTGTAATCCATTTTTCACATAAAAACTTTCTGAAAAATTATATGGACTGTGCACGCAAGTCGAGGAATAATGAATATTGCTTTTTAAGGTTTTAGAACACAGTAATGAATGTTTAAATTAAAGATGACATTTTGGGTCATCACATTCTCCACCTTTAAAGCAAACATTCGTCCTCGAACGAAATTAGAAAAATACCTGACCTGGTGAAAAGATGTGGATATCTACTCCGCATGTATGACTCGGACTCCCAGGTAGATGCTTCTACCGGCTGACCTCTACATTGCACTCGAACTGATGGATAACTCTTAGACCTCAACTGTCGGACCTGCCGGGCTAGAATAGCTATCGGCTCCTCTTCATAAGTCAAATGTTTGCCAATTGGACTGAGCTGAAATCTAATACATAGGACGGATCATCATGATATTTCCTGAGCATAGACACATAGAACACCAGATGAACTGCTGATAAACAAGGTGGTAGTGCAAGTCTGTAGGCTACTTCACCCACCCTTTCAAGAATTTCAAAGGGTCCAATATACCTAGGGCTCAGCTTGCCCTAATTTTCGAATTTCATTACACCTTTCGTAGGTGAAACCCGGAGCAATACTCTTTCTCCAATCATGAATGCAATATCACGAACTTTACGGTCGGCATAACACTTTTGCCTAGATTGAGCTGTGCGAAGTCGATCCTGAATAATCTTGACCTTATCCAAGGCATCCTGTACCAAATCGGTACCCAACAACCGAGCCTCTCCCGGTTCAAACCAGCCAACTGGCGAACGAAATCGCCTCCTATATAATGCTTCATATGGAGCCATCTGAATGCTCGACTGGTAGTTGTTATTATAGTCAAACTCTGCAAGTGGTAAGAATTGATCCCAAGAACCTCTAAAGTCTATAACACAAGTGCGAAGCATATCTTCCAATATCTGAATAGTGCACTCAGACTGTCCGTCCGTCCGTCTGAGGATGAAATATTATACTCAACTCAACCCGCGTGCCCAACTCACACTGTACAATCCTCCAGAAGTGCAAGGTGAACTGCGTACCTCGATCAGAAATGATAGACATGGGCACACCTAAAGGCGTACAATCTCGCGGATGTAAATCTCCGCTAACCGCTCTGAAGAATAGGTAACTACTACTATAATGAAATGTGCCGATTTGGTCAACCTGTCCACAATGACCCATACTGCGTCGAATTTTCTCTGAGTCCGTGGGAGCCCAATAACAAAATCCATAGTGATACGCTCCCACTTCCACTCAGGAATTTCTAACTTCTGAAGCAAACCACCAGGTCTCTGATGCTCGTACTTGACTTGCTGACAATTTAAACACCGAGCTACATACGTAACTATATCCTTCTTCATTCTACTGTACCAATAATGTTACGGTAAATCTTGATACATTTTGGCGGCACCTGGATGAATAGAATACCTGGAACTGTGGGTCTCTTCCAGAATTAATTCACGAAGCCCATCCACATTAGGCACAAAAATATGACCCTGCATCCGCAGAACTCCATCTTTCCCCAAAGCAACCTGTTTGGCACCATCGTGCCAAGCAAATGAGGATCGTCATACTGTAGCTCTCTAATGCGCTCATACAAGGAAGACCGTGCGACTATGCAAGCTAGAATCCGATTGGACTCTGAAATATCTAACCTCATGAACTGATTGGCCAAAGTCTGAACATCTGTATCTAACAGCCTCTTATTAACTAGAATATACGTAAGGTTGCCCATACTTACAGCCTTTCTACTCAAAGCATTGGCCACCACATTGGCCTTTCCAGAGTGATACAAAATGGTGATATCATAGTCCTTCAACAGCTCCAACCATCTTCTCTGCCTCAAATTGAGATCTGTTTGCCTCAACAGATATTGTAGGCTACGATGATCGGTGAATACCTCACACGAGACATCGTAAAGGTAATGCCTCCAAATCTTCAGTGCATGAACAATGGCTGCCAATTCTAAATCATGAACATGATAATTCTTCTCGTGAACTTTCTACTGCCGCAACGCATATGCAATCATCCTGCCATCCTGTATCAATATTGCACCAAGCCCAACGCGAGATGCATCACAATACACCATATAAGATCCTGAACCTGTGGGTAATACCAACACTAGTGCCGTAGTCAAAGCAGTCTTGAGCTTCTGAAAGCTCAACCCACACTCGTCTGACCATCCGAATGGAATACCTTTCTGGGTCAGTCTGTTCAATGGGCTTGCTATATATGAAAATCCTTCCACAAACGGGCGATAATAACCCGCCAAACCCAGAAAACTTTGTATCTCCATAACTGAAGTAGGCCTAGGCCAGTTCTGAACTGCCTCAATCTTCTTAGGATCCACTTTTATGCCTTCTGCCGATATAACATGCCCCAAAAAGGCAATTGAGCTTAACCAAAACTCGCATTTTGAAAATTTGGCATATAACTGATTATTCTTCAAAATCTGAAGCATAATCCGAAGATGTTGCCCATGCTCCTCTTGACTGCTGGAGTAAATCAAGATGTCATCAATGAATACAACCACAAATGAATCCAGATAGGGGTTGGACACCCGATTCATCAAATTCATAAATGTTGCTGGCGTATTTGTCAGCCCAAATGACATCACTAGAAATTTGTAATGCCCATACCGAGTCCGAAAAGCTGTCTTAGGGACATCAGATGGCCTAATCTTCAACTGATGGTAACCAGAACTCAAGTCGATCTTTGAAAACACCTTGGCACCCTGAAGATGATCGAATAAGTCATCAATTCTTGGCAGTGGATACTTGTTCTTGATAGTAGCCTTTGTCAACTGCCGATAATCTATACACATTCGCATTGAACCATCTTTCTTATTTACAAATAACACTGGTGCACCCCAGGGCGAGACACTAGGTCTAATAAATCCCTGATCAAGCAAGTCTTGTAACTGCTCTTTTAGTTCTTTCAGTTCTGGCGGGGCCATACAGAATGGTGGAATAGAAATGGGCTGAGTGCCCAGCGCCAAATCAATACAGAAGTCTATATCTCTATCGGGTGGCATCCCCAGAAAATCCGCAGGAATTACTTCTGGAAATTTATGAACAACTGGTACTGAGTCCATAGAAGGAACATCCGCATTGGGATCGTGAATATAAGCCAAATAGGCTAGACACCCCTTCTCGACCATACACCCAGCCTTCGTATAAGAAATAACCCTGCTGGTAGAATGACCAGGAATTCCTTTTCACTCTAATCGAGGTAACCCCGGCATGGCTAGGGACACCGTCTTGGCATGACAATCTAATATAGCATGATAAGGTGACATTCAATCCATACCCAAGATGACATCAAAATCTACCATATCAAGAAGTAGAAGATCCACACTAGTCTCAAGACTCCCAATAGTAATCACACACGAACGACATATATGATCTACCATGATAAAATCTCCCACCGAAGTGGACACACACAGAGGAGCACTCAGAGAATCACGAGGCATCACAAGATATGAAGCAAAATAAGAGGACATATAGGAATAAGTAGATCCTGGATCAAATAGAACTGAAGCATCTCTATGGCAAATTGGAACAATACTTGTAATCACATCATCGGATGATTCGGCCTCAGGCCTTAGTGGAAAAGCATAAAATCGGGGCTAGGCCCCATCACTCTGAACTGCTTCCCTAGGACGACCTCTAACTGCCTGGCCTCCACCTCTAATGACCTGACCTCCACCTCTAATGGCCTGACCTCCACCTCTAGCTGCCTGACCCCTACCTCTAGCTAGCTGGGTGGGCGGTGAAGCAACCGGTGCTGGAATCATAGCACGGGAACCCTGCTGTTGCATGCTACCCTAAGACCTGGGGCAGAATCTAGGAATGTGCTTCGGATCACCACAAGTATAACAAGACCTCGGCTGCTGTGACTGCTGACCTTGAAACTATCCCTGTCATCCTGAGTAACCATCTTGAAAGCTCTGGATCAGAGGTGCAGTGATAGGAGTTGGTGGTGCATTGTAGGATGCCTGGAGCGCTGAATGAAATGGTCTGGGAGGATGACCCCTACCAAAATTACCCCTGCCTCAAGACGAGGCACCACTGAACCCACCGAACTGACGAGGCCTCTTATCAGACCCCTGCCCTCTTTCCTGTGTAAGAACAATCTCGATCCTCCTAGCAACATTAGCAGCCGCCTGAAAGAAAATCTCATTTCCGGTCTCCTTGGCCATCTGAAGCCTGATAGGGTGAGTAAGTCTCTCAATAAACCTTCTCACTCTCTCTCCCTCAGTAGGAAGTAAAAGGAGAGCATGACGGTCTAGATCCACAAAATGGGTCTCAACTGAGTAACAATCATACTGCCCTGCTGGAGACGCTCAAATTATCTACGGTAATCCTCTCTCAATGTGATAGGGAGGAACTTCTCTAGAAATAGTCGTGAGAACTGCTCCTAAGTCAGTGTCGGTGACCCAGCTGGTTTGGTTAACATAAAATATCTCCACCATCTCTTGGCGGAACCCGTCATATGAAATATAGCAAAATCGATCACATTGGTCTCAACTATACCCATGTTCTGCAACACTACATGGCAGCGGTCAAGATAATCCTGTGGGTCCTCAGATGGTGTACCACTGAAGTGAACTGGAAAGAGCTTACTAAACTTGTCCAGCCTCAATAAAGCCTCAGAAGACATGGCGAGCCTATCACCGGCCTGTGCAGCAACAACTGGCTAAACTACCCCAACTGGTGGGGCTACTGGAGCCTGATACTATGGAGTCGTTTGCTCCAGAGCGGGAGTAGTGGGAGTATGTGCTCCTCCCCCAGCTTGTGAGATGGCTGGTGCCACTGAAAATGTACCATTTTGAGCCACGCCCTCCATAAGACTCACCAAACGGACTAGAGCATCCTGAAGCACTGGAGTAGCTATAAATCCTTCCGGAACCTGAACTGGTCCAACAGGTATCGTCTGAGCTGGAACCTCCGCTCCTAAATCCACTTGAGGTTCTACAACAGGTGTTGCTGCTCGAGCTCTAGATTGACCTCTGCCTCTGCCTCTACCTCGGCCTCTGGCACGACCTTGGCCTTGGCCTCTACCCCTAGTCATAGTTGCCATAGGGGCTCTGGTCCCTGTCCATCGGTAGATGTATTACGTGTTCTCACCATCTGCGAGAGAATAAGAATAGAATGGTTCAATCATCGATGATAGAATAAAATTGCACGACAGAAAAAGAAAGAAGTGATATTGTTCCTAAACTTCATAGCCTCTGAGAGATAAGTACAGACGTCTCCATACCGATCCTTCAGACTCTACTAAGCTTGCTCGTGACTCGTGAGACCTAGGTAATCTAGTGCTCTGATACCAACTTGTCACAACCCAAAATTCCCACCTTCGGGATCGTCATGACGCCTAACATTGCACTTGCTAGGCAAGCCAACATTAGAATAATCTTAACTATTTTTAAACAAATTAAATTAAACAGAAGTCAATTACTAAAATAAAGTGCGGAAGACCATAACTACCGAATCATCAAAATACATCCCCGAATCTGATGTCACAAGTGCACGAGCTACTAGAATAATATAAATAAACGTCTGAATAAAATTCAAGCTGTTTGAAAGATAGTACACAACTAAGATAAGATAGTAGGGGACTTCAGAACTGCGGACGCCGTGCAGTTATACCTCAAGTCTCCTCTGGGTAGCTGAATCCTAGCAAGTCTATGGTACTCCGCTGGGACCAACTCCAAAATTTGCGCAAGAAGTGCAGAGTTAGTATGAGTACAACCGACCCCATGTACTCCGTAAGTGTCGAGCCTAA
>AWOL01S0169805.1:3868-27454 GCA_000715115.1 Nicotiana otophora | reverse complement strand
TATATATATAAAAAAAAATATTACTCAATATGTAATGTAATTTTTCGACGAAGGGGGTTCAAAAAAACCGCCCGTCCCTGACCCAGCCATTGCTAGCACAGTATGGAAAAATAAAAAGATCAAGGGTGTTACATAAATTTAGTTGTCACTGAAACCATTCTTTATTTTTTATTTTACGAACAAGCAAAATAATGACCAAAGAAAAAGAATTATCTACACATTCAGATAGCAAAGAAGAGCTTCCATAAGATTGTTGGTTGTGTTTTTGCAAGATAAGTAGTGCATTCAAGATTGTATGACGAAGCAGCAAAAAAGCAGGCGACAAGTTACTCGAAAATCAAAGGGGTGATGTCGGATTCTTTTCTAGTAAAAAAACAAATATACTTATAAAACATTTGCAGACAACTTCTGCCATGCCCTTCAAAGTGCCACGCTATTTGAGTTTAGGAAACTTTATGTGATTAAAATAGCGATTAATATGAAATAAACTTTAGCCCGTTTTAATCTGATTAGTTATTAGGAGTATGGATACTTGCTTTATAAGGAACAATTTGACTAGACTCCACCAAACATTTCATGTTCAACCGTTGTGACGTATCAAATGAACCAGATAAGTGTACAGTATGTTCTACATTGCAGCAATTATACACATGCAATGTATATTAATTTACGTGACCAAGAATATACATAGAGTTGCGTGCTTGCATGTGAACTTGCAGAGCAGGTGTTTCTGACAAAAGGGTAAAAATATATTGTGAGACAGCATGATATATCAGAAATAATTGTTTGACCATAAAACATACGCCGTTCTAGAATTTTTAGTACATATAACATGGATGTACTATTAAAACAAAAAGAAAAAAACTATCTAATGGGAATTGTTCCCTTTAACTCTTGTAAATAATTAACCTTTAACCAAATACATTATTCAATATTTTTAGAACATAGGTGTCAACGATTAATATTATACCAATTTTAGAAAATATGTACATAAAATATCTAATTTTACAAAGAGACCATGAGTTCACGTGCCCCATAAATATACCTATAAATCCACCCCTGCCAAAAAGTATGACTTTCGGCTAAAACAATTGAGTTTGTATAATAACGGGTTAAACCTAGTTAAAAATAATATTTCTAGATGTGAGTTCAGAAAACGTGAGTAACATTAGACATATCTGGAAATATGTTGATTATAACATACATTGATTGTTCTGAAAAGTGTGAGCAATAATGAGGGATAACTAATAATAAATAACATTAAATGACATTTAAATAATAGCAAAAGTGGTTCGCCCAATAAAGGATGAACTAGGCGATTGTCCCTCCTCACAATGATGAATGACAGATAAATCCTCGAATGTTCGAATTATTTTCGGATCTGATGGAAAAATGTGGAATAATATAAACAAGAATCTTGATGAAAAGATGGTGTTTGTATCTTTATCAAAGAGAGAATCTTTTCTACAAAGTTTGTTCTTATCAAATGAATGTCATATGCCCTACATCACTATTTCTTTCTCTCTCTCTCTCTCTCTCTCTCTCTCTCTCTCTATATATATATATATATATATATATTAGACATACCCCTAACACACCCTAATAGTACAAGTGCAGAGAATATTCACCAGAATAGTCTTTTTAATATCCCATATGGAAAACTAGCCGTTAAAACTCTGCTAATGGTGTTCGATCTCGCTCGTTGTCGATATTTCGACCACAAACCTCGCTATTTTCTGGTCGACCTCGACTGACCCATTCCTTAGTGCTATATTGTCCTACATATTTTAGGGCAGATTTTGACCTATACATTTAGTCCCTCCACTTATTGAGGCCGGCCTCAGACGGCCTTGATGAGAGGATTTTGTTCGTCATGGTCGAGAAGGTGGGGCGAGATGGTGATGTAGCCTTTTGCGAGCCGCAACTTTTGGGGTTGCATCGTTTCTGGATCAAAGTGACATCATGGCATCATGCGTAATTATGGTGCATTTTTCCGATGCTTTGCGTCGTTTTGCGTGCGTTTGTTGATTGGATCTACCGTTTTGATATCTGTGCTAGGTAATGATGGCATAATTTCTTGGTGTTGATGCCCGAATTCTTATAAATATGGATGTGAGGGCACATATTCGTGTTTTACAGATTCCCCATATCGAAACCTTGTGCTTCTTTCTTCCTATTCCATTGTTGCGTATCCTCCTTCCCTGCTCTACAGATCCTTCTTGCGTTTGATTTTCCGTTATTCGAATACCCTTTGTTTCTTCAGAACTATGGCTAAAGTATCTTCTGGTCCTAGTAAGGGAAATGACTTGGTTCCCCTGGCGATGGTTTTGCCTCCTCACGCGGAGGGCGTCTCTGTGGCCGTGGAAGATGAGAACTTTCCCACGGTGGAGATAATTCCTCGTGATGATAAAGTTAGGTCTGACTTTATGAAGGCGCCTGAGGCTGATCCTGAGATCTCTATGTCGGCGATGAAAGAGGCCGATTTATTAGAGCTTAGGGCCAAATATGACATTCCCGCTCACATCGAGTTAATCCCTGTACGGCAGGACGTGGTAGAAGTTCATTGTCCTGGGTATTGTGCGTTCTACGCCTGCCCCTTTCATGTTGGCTACACTCTTCCCCTTCTCCCCTTGACGGAGGAGTTCTACTGTTTCTATGGTGTTTTTCCGGCTCAGCTCGCGCCATATATATACAAGCTTATTAGGATGTTCACTAAGTTTGCGGAATTGGATGGGGTCGAATCACCCTTGGCAATTGATGCATCTCTTCACCCCTAGTTTCTATAGGGGGCTAATGTTAAACCTCCGTCATCGAGGGGGCAAGTGCTTGGTGGTGAAGATGGATGATAAGGAGAGCCGACAGTTATGGCATAATATTTTCTTCGTCAGAATCGAGGACGTGGTGGCTAACGTAGACGACATCCCCGAGATGTGGAATTATACTCGTAAGAGTCTAACCCTTCTTTGTTGAAACATTTGATTTTCTCGTTCTAATCGTGGATTTTGAACTTTTGTTCCCTTCTTATGTAGTCAACACTACGCCCCCTTCTTTGGTCAAGGATATTTCTGATTGGATTGGCCAGGTTCTCCCTCACATCGTAGGGATTCACGAGTGGCCGACTTGTTTTAAGAAGTTTGGGGCTGCACCTTCCTTGATTGGTGAGCTTATCTATTTTTCTCTATTGTTTTGGTCTCTTAGTCGCCTATTTCTTATAGTTTACTTTTGCGGATAGTGATAATCTTTTTCGATTCTTTATTTTCCAGCCCCAGGATCTTCGAGGAGGCCGAAATCTCCCCCTCTTGCATTCCGTAAGAGGAAAGCTTCCTCCTCTTTGGCGTATATCCCCCTACGACCGCGGCTAGGCCTGCTCGCTCCTCCATTTTTGTTCCCTCCTCAACTGAGGCTAGGTCTTCTCGGTCTTCGGCCCCGTCTACTGCTATTTTAGCATCTGCTTTTCTAATCCTGCAAATATTTTGACAGTGGAGCTTCTGGCTTCATCTTTATTCCGTCTTGTGGACGAGGAGAAAGAATCATCGTCGACCGACGGGAATTTGGTACCCCGCAAGAGAAGGTCAGTGAATGTTGGTGATGGGATGGCCCGGGTTGTAGACTCTGTGATGGATGATTTTATCATCCGCGAGACGGAGACAATAGTACTTGACGACAATGTCGGGTTGATGTCTGAGGTCCCGATATCAGTTGAGGCTGTAGAGGGCGTATCCCTTCATTCTGCGACGATAGAAGCAGAAGGGCCGTCTGTAAGGGTCTCTAATACTTCACGGCAAGAGGGGCCATCGACTCGCGACCGGCTGACTGTGCTTCTTCACCGGCTAATTGGAGAGACAAAGGCGTGGCCGAGGATGGCTATGAGACGGGCTCAGACCTTGACGCCCCAGAGCTGAGGATAGTGGAAGTAGGATTTACTCAGCTAGAAATAAGACTAGAGGGGTCTACACGGACCATCACGATTCCCATGGATCGTGACCTGCTAAAAAACATAGAGAATGTGGTCCCTGCCCTCGGTCCCCTTTGTTCCGACGTGGAGGATTAAACCCTGGTGGAGTTGGACGACACCACCTTATCGAGGAGTATAGTCAACCTCGCTCTCAGGGTAAACTTTTCAAGGCTTCTTTTTCTTGTCTAATTTGTTCAGATTTTTGGTCTTTGTTTCAGTGTTTTGTTCTCGTCAGCATAGGCGTTCTTGTGTTTGACTCTCTTTCCTTTTGTGATTGCAAACCGTGATCTTGGAAATCGAAAGCGCCTTAAGGGAGAAGAGTCATAAGGCTATCTTCAAAAAACTCCAGCACAATTACTTTGAGTATCGGGAAATCCCCAGGTGTTTTGGCGAAGGCGGCAATTTGTGGACCTTCGGGATGAGCAGAAGCAAAAGGATGACGAGCTAGTGAAGGTCATCGAGAAATGCAGTGTCCTTGATGGGACATTAAGAAATAAAGAAGATGAGCTCTAAGTCAGTAGCGTCGTGGAGGTTTAGTGTGGCGAACTCCAGACGCAGGTGATAGAGTTACACATGAAATTGGATGAGTGTCGCCTGTAGATGGAGGTTCTTTATGGCGAGATAACCAAGAAGCAGAGCGAGCTGGATAGGGCGGAGTTAGCACGGTTGGGGGATTTGAGAAAGGTGGAGGCCCTTGAGGCGGTGATTCGGACCCTCCGTTCTGAGCGGGAGAATGACTTGGAAAAAGTAAGGTTAAAAGAGGAGTGACTTGATAAGAGGATCAGAGAGTTGGAGAAAGAGAATTCTGACCTCTATGACCGAGTTGCTGCCCTTGAGGCCGACAAAGCCCAATTATTGGTGTGACCATCTTCTTCTCATACGAGGAGTGGATTCATGCCGAGATCCAGTTGAATGTATTCCGAGATTTTCATGCGGCGGGATCTGTCTCTGAGGCCGCCCTTGAAGATACTCATGTCAAGGCTCGTAAAGCTTGAGTATTTTGCGGGTATGATCCTGCTGCCATAGGCCGGCGAGGGCAGGTGGACGAAGATGTAGACCATCTTGAGAAAAATGCCTGGTATGATGCTGCATATCCTAAGGGCGACGATGAGGGTGTTTAAGGTCGAGAGGGTGTCGTAGTTGAAGGACAGGTCGGCGAGGATGCTGCAGGTGATGAAGGCGGTAGCCAGTAGTTTTCTTTTTTTTCTTTTCTGTATATCTTTGTGTGTAGTTGGTGGTGTCTTCATGAGATTTTGTAAATATGTTCTAAGTATGAAATGCCAACTTAGTTATTTGCATATGATTTTCTTCTTGTAGTTCGTACTTGTATTTTTTTGGTTGTAATCACTTAGTTCAAATAAGGTCAAACATATCCTAAGTTTAATCATCACCGAGGATCAGCAAGCATTATTTCAAACAAGGTCGGACATAACACATGTTTGAATATGGCCGAGCGCCAATAGGTGTTAGTTCGAACAAGGTCAAACATAACTTATGTTTAATTATGGCCGATGGCTGGTAGGTGGTAGTTCCAACAAGGTCAAACATAACCTATGTTTAATTATGGCCAAGGGCCAGTAGGTGTTAGTTTGAGTAAGGTCGAACATAACCTACGTTTAATTATAGCCGAGGGCCAGTAGACGTTAGTTCGAGCAAGGTCGAACATAACTTACATTTAATTATGGCCGAGGGCCAATAGGCGTTAGTTCGAGCAAGGTCGAGCATAACCTATGTTTAATTATGGCCGAGGTCCAGTAGGCGTTAGTTCGAGCAAGGTCGAACATAACTTATGTCTAATTATGGCCGATGGCCGGTAGGTGTTACTTCGAGCAAGGTCGAACATAACGTACGTTTAATTATGGTCAAGGGCCGGTAGGTGTTAGTTTGAGCAAGGTCAAACATAACCTACATTTAATTATGGTCAAGGGCCAGTAGGTGTTAGTTCGAGCAAGGTCGAACATAACCTACATTTAATTATGGTCTAGGGCCCATAGGTGTTAATTCGAACAAGGTCGAACATAACCTACGTTTGGAAAAATATGCTTCTAGGTGCGGAGTTTGTCGACATCGTAAACTTTAAGCATTGTTGCCTTGGTTGTGCATTTAGAGAAATAGGAAAAAGTTTCATGCATTGTTGCTTTGTTTATATACTTGGAGAAATTTACAAATTTTCGGGCGTTTGCTGGTGTTTCAGCCCCAGTCCCAGTCTATCTAGTCCCTACATTGGTTGACCTGGAGAAGGCTTGAGAGGTCAGGCAATGAACTGACCGTCCTGTGCCTATGTCCTTGCGTACTTCAACTTGAAGTGTCCCCTTCATCGCCTCGTTGAAAACCTCCCTAAGAAAACCTAATTGGGACAAAACTCAAGTGACGGAAAAAAGTGTACAACTTAGGGGACGCTTTATCTCTTAGAAGTTGAAGTACTTAGATGGGTAATATTTTAGTTGTTTGGTAGTAGCTTTCCTTCCATTGTTTCTAGTTTGTATGACCCTTTGTTCGTTGTTGCTGTGATTTTGTACGGGTCGTACCAATTTATCCCTAGTTTGCCTTCCCGTGGGTCTTTGCTTGCTAGTGTTTTCGTTTTAAGCACGTAGTCCCTGACTTTGAGCGGCCTGAACTTTGCCTTCTTGTTGTAGTAGCGTTCTGCTTGTTATTTTTGGGCAATAATTCTTATGTAGGCTATGTCTCTTAGTTCTTCGACTTCGTCGAGTTCCTGCCATTCTGCTTTCATCGTTCTTTGGTCCGCTCTCGTGGGAGTATCTCAAACTGGGCTCCCCGCCCTCTACTGGTATTACTGCATCAATACCATAGACTAAAGAGTATGGCTTCTCTCATGTGCTTGTCTTTGGCGTTGTTCAGTAGGCCCACAATACCTCTGGTAATATTTCTGGCCATAGTCCCTTGGAATCTTCGAGTTTCTTCTTCATGATGTTCAGTATTGACTTGTTGGAGGACTCCGTTTGCCCGTTTCCCGAGGGGTGGTATGGCGTCAAAAGTATTCTTTTGATACGCCACTTCTCAAAAAATTCAGTGATCTTCTTCCCCATGAATTGGGGTCCGTTATCACAGCTGATCTCTTTGGGGAGGCTGAACTGCATATGATGTTATTCCATATAAAGGTGATCACCTCCTGTTCACGTATTTGGACGAACGTTGCTGCTTCCACCCACTTAGAGAAACCAGAAGGAATCGTATATTACCTCGCCCTGCTGGGAGGGCCCCACGATGTCCAGCCCCCATTTGATGAACAACCAAGGTGTGGTGACCGAGTGGAGTTGTTCGCATGCTTGGTGAATCATTGGGGCATACTTTTGGCATTGCTCGTATTTTCTCACGAAGTTTGCAGCCTCTTTTTTCATGGTGGGCCAGTAATACCCTGCTCGTATGATGCATCTGACCAAAGCTCGGTTGCCGAAATGAGCTCCACAATGGCCTTCGTAGACTTCTTCGAGGACGCGCCGCGTCTAATTTAGGCCCAAGCATTTCGCCAGATGGCCGCCATACGTTCTATTAATACGGTTGCATCCCTCTGCCGATAGGTGGAGCAACCGTTTCTATCGACGAGTTGAGAAGGTGGACTATGATCTCGTACAAATCACGTCTCAAAACAAGGATATGAACGGCCGATTACAATAATAGTAACCCAACAAAGAGTACAAGGTCGAATCCACATGGAGTTTATATGGGAGTTAGGAGTATTCTAGTACGTGAGTTTGAACTAACTTAATTTACACTTCCACAAATTGGTTTTGTTTCTATTTCTATTTTTAAAAATAAGATTGCAAAGTCAAGAATTAAAACTAAGATAATCCTTTTTTGTTGTTTTTCAAGTTTGCCTAATAGGATATAAACTTTAATGCTTGTGTTTGTTGATCGGGGTGTATTATAGCTATCAACTCTCAATTACCCACTCAATACCTCTCGGTCAGAGAGTGGTTTTGCTCAATTTGGCTTTCTCAAGGCCAAATGGATATTGCACAAAATGGTTAATAAAAGCTGAAGTCGGGTTATTACTATCTCTAGGTTGAACCCTTTAATTGGGTTAATCAATCTCTCGATTGACCTAATTTCTTGTTAACCAAGTTTTCCTAGACTAAGTCTCTCTTTCTCAAGTAGAGACCAAGTCAAATGGGCATGAACTAATATTTGCAACCATTAATCACACAAATTAAAGCATGAACAAGGCTAAACAATAAATACCCAGTCATAAACAAGCACTAAATTAGATATCCATAAAGTTTACACACTAGGGTTGGGTCACAACCCTAGTAAAACTCTAGCTACTCATGCTTGAAATTGAAGAAAAAAAAAGAAGAAATAATAATTAAACTCATATTGTGAAGTCAAAATGATAAAAGCTATGTTAAAATATCGCAAAATATAGAAAACTACTAAAAGAAGCAAAGAAAAATGGCTCCAGGACTTGCTGATGTCAAAAGTTAACCTAATTTTGTGAAACTCGTCTATTTATACAAGGCTAGAAATTTCGGACAAAAATTCCCTACGTGAGGTTTTGCGACCGTACAATTCCATGTGCGGTCCGTAGAAGTCTTCCTCTTGCAGGAGCTGTGATTATGCGGCAACATAACTCTCCACTACCGCTGCGAGGCATTGTTTCTACGCTCCACAGATTTATCACTGCAGTCGCAACCTGGTCTTTTGTATTCCGCATCTTTACATCTGCGGCCGCACAATTCTTGTGCGGTCCGCAATCTTGAGAGACTTGGACTCTGAAAATTTTTCACATCCTCTGTAGTTCATCTCCAGTTCTTCATTTGCGGCTACACAATTCCTTTGCAGTCCGCCGTTTGCTAGGAAAACTGTTGGGATTTTCTTCATTGTTTGCGTCCGCACATTGAATTCTGCGGTCCGCACTTTGCACGCTCTTGTGCCTTTTGTTCTCTTGTGTTTTGATTACTCCTTGTTGAGTCGGATTTCATCTCGGGAGTCCAACATCCAACATTCTTGTAAGTTTTTACATTTCATCAGTTTCGGGAACACAATTAAATACTTTTAGACTAAAATAAAAGCTAAAAGGCGCTAATAAGCAGTCAAAATCCCCACTTATCAACTCCCACAAATTTATGTTTTTTCTTCTCCTCAAGCAAATAAAATTGTTCCCACCTCCACAAGTTAAGGACCATTCCAACCAATCAAAAGTGATCCATTCACACATCAATTGGGAACAACAATTACCACACTACTTATGTATTATCAACAAGGCGACAAGTTAAACTTTTATGCACATATAGTTCTAATATGACACTTGAGCATCAAGAGTTGACTTTATTCATCAAGGAAGCTCTCTCTTTCATGTAGGTCATTGTGGATCCCCAAACTCCTTCTCCTCTACTCTTCATTTGCCTAGTCCACTTAAGAATTTTAGCACTCAATCCAACGATTTGTGAAAGGTTCACTCATCTCTCTCAAGAGAATGTCGCAAGTACGGCTTCAAGTACCATAGGCTTACCCCTCATTTAGATCGCCACTAATGTAAGCTCACTCGGCTTGTAGGGATTTTTCGGGATGTAATGAAGGCGTTTGGACCAAGGTTGGATACACTATGGTTGGGTGGGTTCACCTTTCCTTAAGCACTCCATTTTGTTTTCTGTATTCTCGGTTCATGCTTTGCCAATTCCTTGAAGCACTTTCTTTTCCTTGGGGAACTAGAGAGACTTAACATCACTCTTTCTTGATCATGGCATTCATTTTATCACTCTTTGATTTCTCCATGCTTTGTATCATTACTTTTCTTTGAATCCCTTCAACTTTTCCACTTATTCACTTTCTTTTTGTATTTTTCTTTTTGTTCTTTCCTTTTCTTGCCTTTCTTTCTCATCATTTCTTTTCTATTTTTGTGCCTTGATACCTCTTTCAAGTTCCTAGTCTCTCCCCCAAACTTATGTTTTTAGCCAATTATTTCACAAGAGTGTTAAAGAAAGCTCGGGTGCCAAGAGAGGGTCACGACAAAACGGGTAAAGGCTTGTAACATAGTTATCAAATGAGAAAGGCTCGAGGCTCAAATGGGTTGACTAGGGATAACAACATTGGTAGGCAATGGAAAACTTTAGGCGGGTCAAGGAAAGCCTACAATCTCTTCTCAATCCAAGCAAAACTTAAAATTTTTTCTTGAAACGCATTCGGGGCAAGTTCTAGACCATTCACATGAGTACTTGGACTAGTAACAAAAATAACTCACCCCTCGCGTAACTGGATTATTAAAGAGGATAGAGTCGAGAGCTCATAACGACCATATTCAAGATTGAAAATAACTATGGTTCGACTAAACCACTTGATGATTGGCTAAGTCAACACAAGAGTCACAAAGTCACTAACTAGAGTTATTTCTTACAAAAACCTTATCTCTAACCATAAGCACGAAGTTAAGTATGTTGGTACCATCCATCGTTGGGAACTACAGTTCCTTAAGAAGGTTGTCACGCCATCCATCGTTGGGAAGCGTCACCCGGTCACACAAAACATTACTTTTGGAAAGAACCGTGGTATTAATAAAACCAAAGGCTTATTATCCACTAAAACATAAAAAGGATCTACTAAATTGAAAATAGGCTACTAAATCGAAAAGAAGCTACTAATTCAAAAAGAAGTTACTAAATAGACAAGAAGCTACTAAATTAAACACTAACTAGTAAGGGAACCAAACATAAAGAAGCTACAAACAAAAAGCTATTGAAAGCAATACGAATATACACAATGAGAGAAGATATATACATAATGAGAGACGTGAAGAGATAATATATACAGAATAAGGAAAAAGAAGAGAATACTATCAGTTATTACAAACCAATTATCTCAAAATCATCAAATCACATCAAATAAACTCCACCCCCTCCCAATAAAAATAAGCATTATCCCCAATGCTTAACAAAATAAGAGTAAAGGAAGGGTAAGAGTGAAGAAAACTCCCTATGGCTCCCTATCCATCTCTGTGTCCTCAACGACATCACCACCCTCAGTCTCCTCCAATTGGATCTCATCGTCCTTAACTCTGGGAGTGACTGAGTTGGTGAACATCTGACGCACTGCCTCAATAGTGTCAGCAGCAGAGTCTGGCTCCTCAGACTGGCCGGCTGGTGCTGTAGGTGCTGTGGGATCTGGGCTTGGATGGTGTGGGTCATTCAGCATATCAAATAGAATATCTCCGGCTGCCTCAAGCTTAAAGACATGTTTCCGGAGCTTGTCCACTGACTTCTTGGAGGCCTGGGTCTTTCTCATTTTCTTAAATTCTTTTACCAGCTCTTCGATCACTAACCCATGTTGTACCAATGTAGCCATAATAGTGTTCTAGTTATCTAGGAGCTTTTTCAATATTTCTTCCACTGTTAAGGGCATCTAAGCTACCAGGATAGAGGACTGTGTTGCAACAGTACTGGCTATGTCAGACAGCTTTGCAGTGGCTCTCTACATCCAGTTGTTGAGGCTCGTCAATGTTTGGGAGACTCGCAGCGCAGAGAGTGGAGCAGTAGGTATTGGCTTCAAAGCCGAGGTGGAACCTATGACAGGGACTGCTGTAGGCACTGAGGCTGGAGGTGGAGGCATAGCTGTTGTACTAGCGGAAGGCTCGGCTAAAGTGGATAGCATGTCAATTGCCTCTGCAGCTACCACCGATGGATCATTAGACTAGCCTGTGGTGGTAGATGGCTGACCCTTTTTCTTAGGGTTTTGTGCATCCATCAACGAGTACCATGAGAAGGGCTTCTTCGCCCGCACCTTTGTAGCAAAATCTCTCGGCTCCACCCTCGCATTCGTAAGATACTCAGTAATGGTGTTGGGACACGTATAGGATATGTTAGCTTGCCTGGTGACCACAAAGATGTTGGCCGACATCACGACACCTACGTTGATCGGGTACCCGCCATGATGGAGGCGACTAGAACTCCCGCTGGATCGGAAGATTTGTCTTATTCTGACACGGGTCTAGTCGGCTGCATACAAAGGTCAGCCACCCCTTTGCCTCAAAACTCAAAGTGTTTCTGTGAATAGCCACCCCTGTTGTGATTCATAGTGGTGGTGGCCTAGGATCTACTAGAATTTTAGCTAGCCACGGGCGAGCTACATCCCCAAGTGCCAACTTCTCCAAATATGTTGTGGGCTCGACATGATCAAACCCCAAGTAGGTGTTTAATATGTGCTGGTCAAAACGCACCTTGAGGTTCCTCACTTTGGTTACCTTTGTCCCTTTCTTAATATGCACCACATTAGCGTAGAATTCTCAGACAAAGTATTCCTTTGCATCCACCACGTTATGGGTGAACCACATACATTCCTTGCGCTCTCGGAACTGCCTCAAGACTGTAGGGTGGTATTTTTCTAGATCTTTCAGTTGGAATTGTTGATCAAGAGTGAGCGACCTCACCGGCCACCACCCATGAAAGCTAGAGATGACAACCAAGCTGACGAACCTGTCCTCCCATACCTCTTTCTTCTTCGACCTCTCAAGGCCGGCAACTGTAGTATCTCCCCCCCGGCCATCATCTGGGATGTCCTAAACTGAAGTCTCTAGTTCCTGGGGGGCAGGTGTAGTGGAAGGCTCGGAAGCCTGACTGGCACTATCCGAACCCTCGGAGGTACTATGTGATAAAGACGGCTCATCCCTGAGCTAATATCTACCTGGTGGCCTTTATTGGATGGCTGGCTGCTCATGTACAAAGGCGGAGTTGCCCTATGATGCTTTACGATATGGGGCATAAGAACTGGTCTGGGAAAAATCTATACCTCTACCGCTGCCAGCTGTTGTCTTCTTTCTAACTTCAAGATATTGGGCACTAGTCAAGGGTCTCTTCCCTCATCCCTGGGAAGGGACACCTCTTTCTTTTGAAGTGTCACCTTGTCCTCTAGAGCAAACCATGTTCTGTAATAAGCAAAGGCGATTGTTAGTTGCAATTCAATTTCAGACACAAAAGAATGCATGGACCCACCAGAGATTACAGTGAAAAACATTGTAGAAACAAGCTTTTAGGGTAGAGAACTGCAGTCCGCAGAATTGTCATTACGGCCGCAGAATGGGCATTGCGGACCGTAAAAGTTTCCAGTACTGTCGTAGAATTGGGTTGCGATTCACATAATTTGCTTTGCGGCCGCACTTGAGATGTTACCAATATTCCAACTCTCTGATGACAGAGAATTGGTTGTTTTGCGGTCGCACTCAGTTTTTTGCGGTCCGCACAATTTGCTTTGCGGCTGCACTTGAGAGTCGCCAAATTGACAACTCTCTGATCACAGGGATTAAGCTGTTTTGCGGTCGCAATGGGATTTCTGCTGTCTGCACATTTTGCATTGCAGACATAGAACTATGCCTTACTATAGTGCCCTAATCTTTAACTTATGCAGACCGCTCAATTTCTTGTGTGGCCGCATATTCCAACAATTATGAACAGAAGGTCGTTTTTCACCTAGGGCTTCAAATGTTTGCACAATTTTGATATGGAAACAACATCTAAGCATGAAAATCAATTTACCCATTCCCCTTAGAGCATTTTCTAGTCCACCCACTACATATTTACCCCACATTGTTATTCAAATAGATTCAATCAGACAAATGGTCCAAAGTTTCACTAAAAATCTAAATATTCAAAGAAATTAATCAAGATGATGATGCATACCAGATATACATTTGTGCAAGAGATGAGTGATCACAGTTGGTAAGTTTGTGAGCATCTAATTTAACACGAAATTTAAAATTGTGCACTTTGTGAGCTTAGAGAGGGAAAAAGGAAACAATGCTCTAGCTTCTGCTATTTATAGTGAACGGGTTCTAGAAAAGTAGGAGGGCTTGAGTGTGGAAAAGTAAGAGGGTTTGAGGGCCCAGTTGCCTTAGCGTTTTGCGGTCCATAGAATTAGTTGTGCGGCTGCAGGTTTTGTTGCGGACAACATAATTCGTGCTGCAGCCGCAGATCGACCATTTCTCTAGCGGGCCAACTTTTGAGAATTCGTGCCGCATGTATTTGTGCGGCCGCAAAGAACCTTTTGATGCAGTAACTAAAATTGTGAGTCCGCAATTCTTTCCACACTTAGCCAATTTTTGCACAATTTTGTAAAGTACACTCATCCCTGCAACACACTTTAAATCCAGTTAGCACAAAAATAATACCTATCTACAAAAGAAGAAAAGAAAAGAAAAAGAAATATGGGTTGCATCCCAAGAAGCGCCTGATTTAATATCGCGACACGACACATATTACCATCATTTGAAATGAATCACCGCCACAATGTGGCCATCATCAACCTTTCCTTCGGAGCAATAAGGATTTGGTTGTAGCCTGAATATCCATCCAGAAAGAAATAGAAAGCACGACCGGTCAACTTATCAAGCATTTGGTCAAGGAAGGAAAGTGAAAAATGATCCTTCCTTGTGACTTTGTTTAGCTTGCGATAGTCCCCACACACTCTTCACCCGATCACCGTTCTTGTGGGAATCAACTTATTCTTGTCATTGGTGACCACCGGCATGCCCCCTTCTTTGGGACACATTGCACCGGAGAAGTCCACGAACTATCAAAAATGGGGTAGATAACCCCGGTATCCAATCACTTAATAATCTCCTTTTTGACCACGTCTTGCATAGCTTCAATTAGTCTCATTTTATGTTCAATAGATGGTTTGGCATATTCCTCCAAGTTAATCTTGTGCATGCAAAATGTTGAGCTTATTCCCCGAATATCTTCCAAAGTCCACCCAATAGCCTTCTTCCTCTTGTAGAGCACTGCCAATATAGAGTCAACATGCACGTTAGTCAAACAAAAGGAAAGAATAACCGGTAAAGTAGAACAAGGGACAAGAAATTCATACCGAAGATGTGGCGGCAATGGCTTCAACTTCAAGGTAAGAGGATCTTCAATTGAAAGCTTTGTAGGAGGAGTTTTCCTATTTTCAAGAACCAAGAAAAGTTTTCGGGGTGCATAGTTGTACGACCCCATCCCTTGCAAAGAGTTCACACATTCCATGAAGCTATCCATCTCATCATCATAAAAGTTGAGCAAGACGTCCTCCAACAATCACATCGGTCACCAAGTCCACGAAATAAGACACTTCATTGCTATTTGGTTGCCTCATTGATTTACACACGTGGAATATCACCTTTTCATCACCCACCTGGAAAGTGAGTTCTCCAACTTTCACATCAACAAGAGCCTTCCCGTAGCTAGTAAAGGTCTTCCAAGAATAATCAGTACCTCATAGTTCACTTCACAATGAAGAATGACAAAATTCGCCGGAAGAATGAACTTATCAACACGAACCAATACATCTTCAATCACTCCCAACGGTATCTTCATGGTACGATCAGACATTTGTAACATCATAGATGTGGGTATTGGTTTCCTAATTCCCAAAGTCTTGAAAATGTACAAGGGCATCAAATTGATACTTTCCCCAAGATCACAAAGAGCTTTAGCAAACTCGACACTTCCAATGGTACAAGGGATTGTGAAAGCACTGGGATATTCCAATTTAGGAGCCATTGAATGCACAATTGCACTCACTTGATAAGTGACTTTGATAGTTTCAAAATTCATCGACCGTTCTTTTGTCACCAAATCCTTCATAAACTTTGCATAACCGGGCATTTGTTCCAATACTTCAACTAATGACACATTGATTGAGAGACTCTTCATCATATCAATGAAATTTTTGAATTGATTCTCGCCATTTTGCTTGGAAAGCCTTTGAGGATGCGGGAGGGGAGGCTTAGGTACTGGTGCCTTAGCCTTTTGCACTACCGGTATGTCAATAACATGATCCCTAGACGGGTTTACTTCCTCTTGAGTCTCTTCCACATTGTCATCAATATCAATCCGAACTTCATCATTTGATTGCATCACATTGCTCGGGATCTCTTCTTCTTTTACCACTTGTTCATCATCCACAAGTTGCCTTTGACTTGAGGTGGGTGCATTCCCACCCTTTTCACTTCTTGTAGTAACGGCCATGGCATGCCCCATGTTGTTCCCACCCTTTGGGTTCACCACCGTGTCACTTGGTAGTGCCCCCTTAGGATGAGAATTTAGAGCTTGAGAGATGTTCCCCATTTGCACTTCTAAGTTGCGGATCGATGTGTTGTGTGAGGCAAGTTGGCCATCGGAATCGACATTCTTCTCCATCATTTGCTTAAACATGTTCTCAATACGTCCCATTTCATTGTTGGAAGAACTAGGACCACGGGAAGTATATGGAGGTGGGTTTCTTGGTTGTTGATACATCAGGGGCCTTTAAAAACCCGACCCCCGATTTCCTTGGTTATGACCTCCCAAATTTCCTTGGTTATTGTTGTTATTCCAATTCCCTTGATTATTGCCACCACTCCAATTTCCTTGATTTTTGTTGTTATTCTAATTGCTTTGATTGTTTCCACCTCTCCAATTACCTTGGTTGTGAGAATTCCAATTTTCTTGATTAATTTGAGGTCGTCATTGTTGTTGGCTTGTGCCTTGAAAGTTGTTTCTTTGCCATTGAAAGTTGTTCACATATTGGACCTCTTATTCTTGGTCATTATAAGTGTCATATTAATCAAACCCACTATCTTCTTGCACAAAATTGTCCACTCTTTATTATACTTGTGGACCATTTGTTCTTTGTTTGTTCACCATCGTATTTACTCCCTTATTGCATTGACTTGCCTCGGGTTTTGCACTTGTTGATGTTGAGCCTTTGCCAATTGGTTTATGGTGGTGGTCAATTCGGCAATGGCTTGCCCATGGTTATGCAACTCTTTGTGAAGGTTAATTATATTGGGATCACCTTGTGGAACATTAGCTCAGGATTTCCACGCCGAAGAAGTGTCCGTCATCTCATCCAAAATATCACACGCCTCCACATAAGGCGTAGTCATGAAGTTCCCATCGGCAAGTTAATTCACTACACATTGGTTGGTTGTGTTGATCTCCCGATAGAAGGTTTGTTGAATCATGTTCTCCGTCATATCATTGTTGGGACACTCTTTAACCATTGTTCTATAATGTTCCCATATATCGTGTAGTGGTTCATTGGGCTCTTGCTTGAATGCTAGAATTTCATCCCGAAGTATAGCCATGTTCCCGGGAAAGAAGTACTTAGAAATAATTTTTTCCGTTAATTCATCCCAAGTATGAATGGAATGATTTGGCAAATGTTCCAACCAATCTAAGGCTTTCCCCCCTAGAGAGAAGGGAAGAAGCCTTAGCCTCAAAGCATCCTTGGAGACATTTATTTGTTCACTCCCCCAACACGTATCCACGAACCCCTTCAAATGTTTGTATGTATTTTGACCCGGAGCACCGGTGAAGAACCCTCGTTGCTCAAGTAAGGTGAGCATCACATTGGTTATTTGATAGTTTCCCGCCCTAATACGGGGAGGGACTATTGCACTTGCATATCCTTCATTCAGCAACACCCGGTATGGAGCTGCTTGTGGTGGAGGTGGGGGTGTAGCGGGCACATTGTCCTGAGGCACTTGACCTCGTCTATTGTCTTGAGGTTCAAGAGGAACCTCATCCATTTGAACATCCTCAACGTCCACATCCCCCAAAGCAATGTTTCCGAGCTCATTGTTTGCCATGGTTATACCTACAATATCGCAACACGTTATAACACGGAAGGAAAAGAAGATATTCTAAAAACACACTCAAATATATAGCTAACACCGTTTTTAACTCCCCGACAATGGCGCCAAAAATTGATCTCATCCAAATTACAACTCAAAACAAGGAAATGAATGGTCGAATGCAATAATAGTAACCCAATAAAGAGTCAGGGTCGAATCCACAAGGAGTTTATATAGGAGTTAGGAGTATATATTCTAGTATGTGAGTTTGAACTATTTTTATTTACACTTCCACAAATTGGTTTTGTTTCTATTTATATTTTTAAAACTAAGATTACAAAGTTAAGAATTAAAACTAAGATGATTGTTTTTGTTATTTTTCAAGTTTGTAAAAGGCCTAGGGCTATGACCATCAGCTAGGTGTTTTCCTAGTGGGATATAAATTTTAATGCTTGTTTTGTCGATCGGGGTGTATTATAGCTATTAACACTCAATTACCCACTCAATACCTCTCGGTCAGAGAGTGGTTTTGCCCAATTTGGCTTTCTCAAGACCAAATGTGTATTGCACAAAACGGTTGATAAAAGCTCAAGTCGGGCTATTACTATCTCTAGGTTGAACCCTTTAATTAGGTTAATCAATTTCTCGATTTACCCAATTTCTTGTTAACCAAGGTTTCCTAGACTAAGTTTTTCTTTCTCAAGTAGAGACCAAGTCAAATGAACATGAACTAATATTTGCAACCATTAATTCCATAAATTAAAGCATGAACAAGGCTAAATAATAAACATCCAATCATAAACAAGTACTAAATTAGATACCCGTAAGGTTTACACACTAGGATTGGGTCACAACCCGAGTAAAACTCTAGCTACTCATGCTTGAAATTGAAGAAATAGAAGAAGCAATACTAATTAAACTCATATTGTAAAGTCAAAATGATAAAATCTATGTTAAAATATCCCAAAATATAGAAAAATACTAAAAGAAGCAAAGAAAAATGGCTACAGGACTTGTTGATGTCAAATGTTAACCTAATTTTGTGAAACTTGTCTATTTATACAAGGTTAAAAATTTATGACAAAAATACCCTTCGGGAGGTTTTGCGACCGCACAATTCCATGTGCGGTCCACAGAAGTCTTCATCTTGCAGGAGTTGTAATTCTACGACCGCATAATTCACCACTGCGGTCACAACCTGGTCTTTTGTGGTCCGCATCTTTACCTCTGCGGACGCATGGAACTTTTTGTGCGGTCCGCAATCTTGAAGGACTTGGACTTTGAAAATTTTATGCATCATCTGAAGTTCATCTCCAGTTCTTCATTGGCCACACAATTCCTATGCGGTCCGCAATTTGCTTGGAAACCTGTTGGGATTTTCTTCATTATTTGCAGTTGCAGATGGAATTCTGCAGTCCGCACTTTGCAAGCTCTTGTGCCTTTTGTTTCGAGAACATAATTCAACGCTTTTAGACTAAAACAAAAGCTAAAAGTCACTAATAAGCAGTCAAAATCCCCACTTATCATACTATACTTATGTCTCCAAGTGCAATGTTTTGGGTGGCTGCGACTAGTTTGGCGAGGCCGTCCGCCTAGGCGTTCTGTGCTCGAGGGATCTGGTCGAGTTGACATTCATCAAACTCGGAAGCAACTTGCAGATTTCGGTCTGATATTTTTGTAACCTTTGTTCCTTAATTTGGAAAGGCCCTATGACTTGGTTGACTACGAGTTGGGAATCGCAGCGTAGTCTTAACCATTTTTCTCCATACTTGAGTGCCAGCTGTAACCCTATAATTACGCCCTCAAACTCGACCTCGTTGTTAGTCATGTATGGGCACCTTATGGACTGGCGAATCACTTCGCCGGTTGGGACTTCGAGTACGAGTCCCAGTCTAGACCCTGACGCGTTAGACGCGCCGTCGGTGTACAGGACCCAGAGGTCCTGTGTTTGGGGAGAAGCGTGGGCCGCTTCTCTTTCAACTTTGTGTATTACTTTTGCACTAAAGTTAGCGACGAAGTCAGCGAGAACTTGTGACATTATCACCGTTCACGGTTGATATGTGATATCGTGCTCGCTCAGTTCGATGGCCCATTTGGCCAATCTTCTCGATAGCTCGAGTTTATGAAACATGCTCATTAGGGGGAAAGTCGTGACGCTCGAGATGAGGTGGCACTGAAAATATGGTCTACGATTTCATGAAGCTACGACTAAGGCTTGTGCTAATCTTTTGAGGTGAGGTTACCTCGTCTTGGAATCGCCAAATGTTTTGCTAATGTAATAGATGTGAGACTGTGTATTCTCGAACCAGGACTACACTTACAGCTACTTCGAATACAACAAGGTAAACGAAGAGTCATTCCCCTGGATCCGTCTTTGAAAGCAGTGGTGGTGATGATAGGTACACTTTCAACTCCTTTAGGGCCTAGACGTACTCAAAAGTCCATTGGAGGTCGTTATCCTTTTTGAGTACGCCGAAGAATCTGCGACACTTGTCTCATGATACTGAGATGAATCTCAAAAGGGAAATGATATGGCATGTCAATCTCTGAACCTGGTTTTTGGTGGTCAAGTGTTATAGTATCCCCTCGATGGCTTTGATTTGATCAGGCTTGACCTCGATTCCTCGATGTGATACCAGGAAACCCATAAATTTTCACGAGGCCACACCGAACGCACATTTTTCGGGGTTCAATTGCATTTCGTATCGTCTGAGTATGTCGAAGGTTTCTCTCAGATGGTCGATGTGATCTTCTTTCCTTTTTGACTTAACTATCATGTCGTTTATGTAGACTTTCATTGTTTTGCCGAGTTGGCCTTTGAACATCCTTGTCACCAACCTTTGGTAAGTTGCTCTTGCATTTTTCAGCCCGAAGGGCATGACCTTGTAGCAGTACGTCCCCTGGTCTGTGATGAATGTGGTTTTCTCCTGATCTTATTCTTCCATGAGGATTTGATTGTAGCCCGAATAGGCATCCAAGAAGCTTAGTAGTTCATGACCGGCCGTTGAGTCGATAAGCTGGTCGATATGGGTTAATGGGAACGAATCCTTGGGGCATGCTTTGTTCAAATCTGTGAAATCCACGCATATCCACCATTTCCCATTCTTATTTTTTACCATCACCACGTTGGCGACCCATTGGGGATACTGCGACTCCCTGATGGAGCCATTTTCCAATAGTTTCTCCATCTCTTCTCATACCACGTCATTAATTGAGGAGTTGAACTTACGCCTGACATGCCTCACCAGGGAGTGGAATGGGTCGACGTTCAGTTTATGCGGGGCAGTTTCTTTCGGGATACACGTCATATCTGCATGGCTGAAAGTAAATAAATCTGCGTTAGTAGTTAAGAACTAACAGAATTTACCTGGTTCCTGAAGTTTGCACCCGATGTAAGATTTCTTTCTATGATTGTTGGTGTCTAATTGAACGAGGTTTAGGTTTTCTATGGTCGATTCCGCAGCTTCGACCATATCGGGGTCTCTAATGACGTCTTCGCTATCATCACATATCAACCTCAACCTTGTAGATTGCTATGCTTCTTATCATTGGTCCTTCGCTTGTTGAGTGGTTGTGTAGTCTTGGGCGATGCAGTAGCATTCTTGGGATGTGCGTTGTCCCCCTCGTATGCTGAATATCCCCAGGGAGTCGAGAATTTGATGACCTGGTATAAGCTGGAGGGGATGGCCCTCATGGTGTGTATCCATGGTCGCCATATTATAGTGTTGTACGTTGTGTCTTGGTCCATGATGTGGAATGTGGTTTCCAAAGTGACTCCACCGGCCAGAACGAGGAGCGTGATTTCGCCTGAAGTCCACTCAATTGCATTGTTAAAACTAGTTAGCGTTTTTCAACACGGTATTATCTTATCTTCGAGTTTCATTTGTGAAAGTACTCGAGGATGGATAATACACGCGCCACTCCCGCCGTCTACCATAATGTGTCTCACATCGGTATCTAAAATTCATAAAGTAATAATAATGGCATCATAGTGAGGGAAAACTGAACCGTTGGTATCTCACTAATCGAAAATGATACTTTTTTCGAGATCATCATACCATTCGCGGGTGATAGACCATTTGAGCTTGTGGGTAGTGGTGAACTTTACGTTGTTAATGGAAGCATCTTCGCATCCACCGATGATATTGTGGATGGTGCGGGTTGTTGAGGGAGGTTTCGGTGGCCCTTGATGTTGTTAGTGCCCTCTAGAAAAGTTGGTCCTTCATCGGTCACTCAACAACTCTTTGAGGTGTCCCTGTCGTATCATGTTTACGACCTGCTGCCTTAGGGCGATGCAATCTTCAATTTCGTGCCCTCGTTCTTGATGGAACTCGCAAAGAGCGTCTGGTTTTCTCGTACTCGGATCTGATCTCATCTTTTCTGGCCACTTCACCTTTGGTCATAGCTTCCTTAGGGCATAGACTATTTCTGTAGGTGACACACAAAAGTTGTGAGAGGATAGTAAATGGGGCATACCTCTTTCGTTCCGATGAGTCTCTATCCTTGATCTGGGTGGGCCTTCTTCGTGGCGGGAGGAGGGCAATGGCCACTCTGACATATGGTTGATGTCTTTCCCTGTTGGATCGTGAAGCAGCGAGGTCCCTTCTGGTATCATTTCTTTGATCATTTCTGGATTCGGCATGTACCGAGGTTAGTCAATGAGTTGGTCGACCTCGTATGCTAGGACCTCGGCACAATATGCATTGTGTATTTCATACCAAGTGGTTGGGGGATACTTCATCAGTCGACTCAATAGCTTTCTAGTCACCCTCGAACTGTCCCTACTCAGCCTGTTCTGGAAGGCTGCGACTGCCATCCCTTCCGACACATTCGGTAGGGTCATCCTTACTCGATGGAACGGGCGAGAAAGTCCCCCAGTCCCTCTCCTGGAGATTTCTTAAAAGCAAATATGTCGTTCACTCTTGCCTCGTCTTTCTTGGCCCCAGCATGGGCCGTTACAAACTTGTCGGCCATCTCTTCGAAAGTTTCAATGGAGCGCACAGATAGTTGTGAATACCATGTCAACGCTCCTCATGTGAGGGTTTCACCGAAATATTTTAACAAAATGGAGGATACTTGTTCTTTGGTGAGATCGTTGCCTTTCACGGCGGTGACATAATGAGTCACATGATCTTCAGGGTCGGTCGTGCCATCATATAGTTTTAGGTAGGGCGGTATTTTGAAGGTCTTCGGTATGGCATGCGGGGTTGCATCGTCGATGTATGGATGCTCGAAAAATTGACCGGCGTCTCTTTTCGGCAACAGTTTGGGGGCGTCCGATATTTTATTGACCTTTTCCTGGTGTTCTTTCACTTGATCTCAGAGTTCCTTGTTCTCATTCTCCATTTACTCCATCCTTTTCAAAATGGTTGCAAGAGCGTTATCACCTGTATTATCAATGACGTTGTGAGTAATACCTGTTGTTGGAGGTGGAGGGAGTTGGTCACATTTTTTGTTCACCCATTGCATAGTGCAAATCCTTGCATTTTCCACAGTCGCATCTCGGGTGGACTTGTTGAGGATGCCAGCTAGCGTGTCGGTGAGCCATGCTTCGAGGAGCATTTTTACAGCTGGGGGCGTCTCTTTCCCCCACAGATGTGGAGGCTCCCTTACCAAGAGATTTTGTGATGCTGTAGTGAGGAGGGGGTGACCCATCTCGCCTAGGGGAGGCGTTGGGCGTTGCGTCTTCGTCCGCTGTTTTACAGCTCTCATTGATGACGTTCATGAGATTGGTTGGGAGGTTACTCATTATTCTCGTCCTTTCTTCTTTATTACCTGCCATATTGAATTTGTGCATACAAAGAAATGAGATCTTGTTCTTGCTTCTTCTTTTTTTATGTTAGCGACCCGTGTTAGTTATAGATCTAGAAGAAACTACAAATTTAACTGGAAAATCCCCACAGACAGCGCTAAATATTTTGATCAACAAGTATGACTTTCAGTAAAATAGTTGAGTTTATATAATAATGGGTTAAACCTAGTTAAAAATAATATCTCTAGATGTGAGTTCAGAAAACGTGAGTAACATAAGACGAATCTCGAAATGTGTTGACTATAACATACATTGATTGTTCTGAAATGTGTGAGCAATAAT
>AWOL01S0169798.1:0-31834 GCA_000715115.1 Nicotiana otophora | reverse complement strand
TACGCCAGGTTAGGTGAGGCACGGGGTGCTTGTCTCGCTCCTAGGTTCGGGGCGTGACAGGTGTGAACCTAAGTCTACGTGGACAATAACATAAATTTAACTACGTACGGACTCTCATTACCTCGTGCATAAGTAGCCCCCGCAATAAGTAGCACATATCAAATACATCACCTAGGGGTAGTTTTCCTCTCACAGAGTTAGACATGAAACCTACCTCGCTCCGAAGTTCTATAACTGGCTCCAAAGCCTCTCTAACATCTCAAACCGATGCCCGTTGATCCAAAGCTAGTCAAACAATGTGAAATCCAATAAAAATATACTCTAATACCCATAATTAATCAACTTATAACAATTTCCAACTCCGCTCGAATAGTCAATAAAGTCAACCCTGGGGTCAACGTGCCCGGATTCCGAAACTTTTTGAAGATAAACCTTACCCATAACATTACGAACTCAAATATATAATTTATTCTTAATTCCATTTCCAAAATCGTGGTCAAAATTCAAAAATACCAAATTCTATATTTTCTTCAAAAGCCCCACAATTTTCCTAAATTTTCCTCCTTAAATCCACATATAAACCATATATTTAGCTTACAACAAGTGGGAAATTACTTTTCTTGTGTTGCATGATGAAGACTCCCCAAAATCTCCCAAAAATCGAGCTCCAAAATCTCAAACGAAAATGACGACATGACTAACTTTTGATCCTTAAGTGTTTTGCCCAGTTCGCATCTGCGCGGACAGAATCGCTGCATCAGCGTCCTCGCTTTTGCAAGCCAAAAGTCGCTTCTGCGAACATCCCTCACCTGGGCCATTTCAGCTTCTGTGTGCTGGAAATGCGCCTCTGCGCATGCGTTTCTGCGACTTTCTCCATCAGCCCAACTTCCGCTCTTGCGTGTCTTTCCTTCGTATCTACGATCACGCAGGTGTGGAAAATGCTTCGCACCTGCGACCTCTGCCCATCCCATATCCAGCTGCTTCTGTGATTAGTCCCTCGCTTCTGCATGGTCGTTTCTGCGATCAAGCTTCCGCAGAAGCGATCGCACCAACAACAGAAAAATTCCAGCATCTTCTTAAGTCCAAAAATCGATCCGTTAATCATCCGGAATCTCCCCTGAAGCCCTCGGGACCTTAACCAAATATACCAACACGTCCCAAAATATGATACGAACTTAGTCGAGACCTCAAACCACGTCAAACAATGTCGAAATTAAGAATCACGCCTCGAATCGAACTTATAAATTTCCAAATTTCTAAATTTTATATCTTGTGCCGAAACGTATCAAATCAATCTGGAATGACTTCAAATTTCACACACGAGTCATAAATGACATAACGAAACTATTCCAAGGCTCGGGACCTCAAACAGACATCGATAACACCAAAGTCCACCTCAAACCAAACTTAGAAAATTCTAAAACCTTTAAAATGCCAACTTTCCCCAATAAGCGCCAAAATGCTCCCGGGCGACCCGATACTCAACCCGAACATACGTCCAAGTCCGAAATCATCATACGAACCTATTAGAACCTTCAAATCCCGATTCCGAGGTCGTTTACTCAAAAGTCAAACCTTAGTCAATTCTTCCAACTTAAACCTTTCGAAATTAGAATTTTCCATCCGAATCAAGTCTGAACTTCCCGAAATTAAATTTTGACCACACGTACAAGTCGTAAAACATGAAGTAAAACTACTCAAGACCTCAAACCGCCGAACGATGCGTTAGAGCTCAAAACAACCGATCGAGTCGTTATAATATTAATGAATAGTAATGGATAATAATATTAAATAATGTGACAAATCAATAAAAGATCCACATGAAAATGTGGTAATATAATATATTAGATAAGGTAATGGTAAAATTAGGAAAAATAATTAAAAATCCAGTATTAGAAATGGAAGGGAAGACTACTTGAACTTGAGATTAGAAAGTTTTTAAAATTATGATAAGAACGCTCAAACTATGGAGGACCATGAAATTGAAGCTTACTAGATAAAGAAAAATAAAATTTGATAATAAATTAAAAATTTTAAAATACTAATCTCGTTAATTTTTCTAGCAAAAAGTCAAATTGTACGTTAAAACTCAAAGAAAAAAAAGTTTAGTTGCATGTCATAAAAAATAATAATTATAATATAACTTAATATATTTGAAACATAATAATCAAATAACTTATGTATTAATATTTTAGACCAATTCAAAATTAAAATTAAGATTAAAATGTGATATTATTTTGATTATAAGTAAAACATTAATGTAAAAATTAATTACTATTTCATAGTAGGGAAGTGAATGCATATAGAGGAAAATAAAGCTAGTGTGAGGATATTTGCAGTTTGAATTAATTTAAAAATAAATAAATAAAATAATTAATAATGTTATTGATAGATTTCAATAATAAAAAAATCCGAGTAAGAGGATATATGCATAAGAAAAATACTAAATTGTAAGTATTAAAAATTATATTTATCGTTAATTATTAAAAGGGTAATAAGTAATGAATAATACAAATATTTATCGTTGATTATTAAAAGGGTAATAAGTAATGAATAATACAATAACTATAAGCAAAAAAACAAAAAGAAAAAAATTTGTGTAAAAATGTAGAAGAATAGACATATTTGACGAAAAATAAAATGGTAACAAGAATTTTATTAATATAATATAATCGAATCTGCTCTAACAAAATAGAACACAACATGAAATGTTCAATATTGTTTGATATTGATAGCGAAAACGAAAGACAAGTACTAAAATTAATGGATTAAATTGTTATTAATATAAAAAAATATATATATTATCCACTGCGAAATTTGAGAAATAATTTCATCTTCTGCTTTTTAATTAATTTTAATAATTATATATAATTTTTATCTAAAAGATTTATATTTAAAGTTATTTACGCATAATTCAAACAACTCAAAATCATAATTTAATATAATTTGTGTCAGCCATACACGTGTTAGCTCAAAAGATGTCGGGTGTCCTACTCTCTTCTCCCATAACTTTTTGCGGACTTCAAAACTTGGCGGACTTCAAAACTTTTATTAAATCCACCTAATAAATATAATTCTTGCCTCACTAGGTCAACAGTCCAATTGTCGCCGGAGAAAATTGAGAAAGCTATAATACAAAAATGGCAGCGATCGCCGTTGGTGACATCATCCCCGATGGAACTGTATCTTACTTCAACGAGCAAGATCAGATGCAGAGCGTTTCCGTACACTCACTTGCTCAGGGCAAGAAGGTCATTCTCTTCGCCGTTCCCGGAGCTTTCACTCCCACTTGCAGGTCCTATTTTCATTTCTTCATTTTGTTTGGAATTTCTAATGGAAGAATGGAACTTTCGAGAAAAATAGTCTGATATTTGGAATGTGAAATGTTTATATATGCAGCACGAAGCATGTGCCTGGGTTTATTGAACAGGCTGACGAGTTGAAATCTAAAGGCGTGGACGAAATTCTCTGCATTAGCGGTATGTTTCTTCTCCTCAATTATCATCTGTGATGTAGAATTTTATTTCTTTGATTTTGCTTCACCAAGAGGATTTCTTTGGTCTTTCTATGATTTGTACTGACTTTGTTTCAATTTACGTGACACAAGAAGAAAACCATTCTATATTTAAAAATAACTTTAACTTTAAAATTCTCTTTTTATCCTTAATTAGATTATTTATATCCAAACAAATGTCCATTTCTTTCTTGGGACCATAAGTTTCAAATTTTTTATTCTTTCTTGAAATCCATACTTGTTCCTATGCTTGCAAACTCGTCTTTACTGTTATTACCAAAATTGTGTCTTTGTTCAGAAAATTTCAGTGTATCCAGCACAGGCCCCAACTGTAATTATAAAGTTTTTAGGTGTATTGTTAGTTCAGAATATTTCATCCGGTATCCTTTTTTGAACTGGTATTTTAATTTTGGTTACTTTAAAAAAAATCTTATAGGTATACTGGTACAGACTCATGTTCTTCCCTTCTTCTTCCTCCTCCTCCTATGTCGAGATTTTTTTTTGAGAAGGTAACAAATTTTATAATAAAGATAAAGTAGTTTTTAGCACAAAAATTGTGCTAAGAGTAAAACATAGTTACAAGACCCCACAAAAAGAACAAAAACAAGGGCTCCTTTACACCAAAAGTGAAACAAAAATATATTGCTCAGAATTTGCTCTATCTTCAAAGCATCTTGAGTTTCTTTCCTTCCATATTATCCACCAAATACATGCTGGAATCTTGGTCCACCATCTCTCTGCCTCAGTATAATTCCTGGATCATTCCAACATGCTGGCACTTCCCTAGTTGTCTAGGGAATTGTCCAATTCAATCCACAAGTTGTTGGTTACTTTGCAGTGCAGAAACAGGTAGTTGTTTGTATCAACCTCTTTTTCACACAAATAACATTTAGAGAACACTTCACCAGACAATCATGTGTTAGAATAACCTCTTTGACCACAAGCCAGCAGAAACATGCCACTTTAAATGGAATTTTCACCTTCCAAATGTGCTTCCATTGCCGGGACCCAATGCGATGTTGCCCAGAACTGTTAGAAATTGCTAGAAATTGTCAAGTACAGCAAGTTCAATTCTACAACCATTTTGAGTTCAAATAGGTTGTATTTAATGTTTAAATATTAAACTGTTCTAGTAGTACCATAGAATCCCTTGGCTCCACGTTTTCATGCCAAACAAAAAGTATTTTATTGACCAAAATAATTTTATAATTTTTACTTAGAATGGATTAATTTAGTGGTACATGGAGAAAAATGATGAAATGCAAATTAGGAAAAAATATAAAGGATAATACCTTAAATGGAAGACTAAGTATGCTACGTTGAAAATAGTATTTTATTGTGGTATTGAATACGTTTAGTTGCTTGTTTATACTCCCTCTGTCCTAATTTACGTAGCACCGTTCGGATTTCGAGAGTCAAAACTTTTTGACTTTGAATGTGAATATGGACATAGATTTTTTGACTTTTTTGAAATAAAATTTATACATTTGAAAATTACGTAACAACAACAACAAAAAACTCAGTGTAATCCCACAAGTGGTGTTTGGGGAGGGTAGTGTGTACGCACACCTTACTCCTACCTTCAAGAAGGCAGGGAGGCTGTTTCCGGAAGACCCTCGGTTTAGGATAGGTAAAAGGAAGGGCGGCAACAACAAGCATACCAATTAGAAAACCGAAACAAAAATACAAAACTAAATACACTAGGTACTGCAATCAGAAAGCCGACACGAAAGCGATAACAAGTAATCACAGAAGTCAGGGATACGAGAATACTAAATCGTGTAATAAAGCTACTGTTACCGACAAGGACAACGCTCGGCTACCTGTCCTAACCCTCTACCTTAATTTTCAACATCCACACCTTCCTACTATCCATGGTCATGTCTTCAGTAAGCTGGAGCAACGCCATATCTTGCCTAATCACCTCCCCAATACTTATTCGGCCTGCCTCTACCTCTCCTTAAACCTCTCACACCTCCTCACCGGTGCATCTGTGCCTCTCCTCTTCACATGCCCGAATCATCTAAGTCTCGCCTCCCGCATCTTGTTCTCCACAGGGGGCCACGCCCACCTTTTTCCGAATAACTTTATTTCTAATTCTATCTAACCTGGTATGCTCGCACATCCATCTCAACATCCTCATTTTAGCCACCTTCATCTTTTGGACATGGGAGTGCATGTCTGGCCAACACTTCGCCCCATACAACATAGTCGGCCTGACTATCGCTCTGTAAAACTTACCTTTAAGTTTTGGTGGCACATTCTTATCACACAAAACACCGGAAGCGAGTCTCCATTTCATCCACCCTACCCCAATACGATGTGTAATATCCTCGTCGATCTCTCCATTCTCTTGTATAACTGACCCAAGGTATTTAAAACTGTCTCTCCTAGGCATGACTTGCGAATCAAGCCTCACGTCTTCGTCCACTACCTGAGTTGCACCACTGAACTTACACTCCAAGTATTCTATCTTGGTCCTGTTCAACTTGAAACCTTTAGACTCCAGGGTCTGTCTTCAAACCTCTAACCTCTCGTTAACACCGCCTCACATCTCATCAATCAGCAAATAACATGTACCATGACACCTCCCCTTGTATGTGGTGCGTCAATGCGTCGATCGCTAAGGCAAAAAGGAATGGATTGAGGGTTGACCCCTGTGTAACCCCATCATAACTGGGAAGTGTTCCGAGTCCCCTTCCACGGTCCTCACTCGGGTCTTAGCTCCATCATACATGTCTTAATAGCCCTAATATATGCAACAGGAACACCTCTAGCCTCCAAATATCTCCACCGAACCTCCCTTGGCACTTTATCGTAAGCGTTCTCTAAGTCGATGAACACCATATGTAAATCCCTCTTCCTTTCCCTATCCTGCTCCATCAGCCTCCTAACAAGATGAATAGCTTTCGTAGTTGAACGTCCCTGCATAAATCCGAACTAATTTTCAGAAATAGTCACAATCCTCCTCAACCTCAGCTCTACCACCCTCTCCCAAGCTTTCATAGTATGGCTCCGTGTTGTCAAAGGCGCGCTTAAAGCGCATTTAAGTCCTGAAGCGAGGCTCAAAACATGTTGAGCGCTTCGCCTCGCTTTGGTTCTAAAGCATACTTTTCCTTGCCGATAAGTGTAATCTTGAAGAGGCGACACTAAACAATTGATATTTCATTTTATTGTAATTATTTTTCAATTTTCTTTTCTATATGTGTGTTATTCATGCTTATAGTTATTGGTCTTGGACTATATATATATATATATATATATATATTTTCTTTTTTTTTTACTTTTTCTCCCGTTGCCCCTTTTTTTATTAAAGCCCACGCTTTATTTGCGCTTTGCGCTTAAAGCCCCAATAGATCTTAGAGCTTTTTTGTGCTTTTCGCCTTTGATAACACTGGTATGGCTTAGTAACTTGCTGCCCCGGTAGTTGTTGCAACTTTGGATATCACCTTTGTTCTTATACAGCGAGACCATCGTACTCCATCTCTATTTTTCGGCCATCTTCTTCATTCTAAAAATGACGGTAAATAACCCAGTAAGCCAGTCCAAGCCCGCCCTACCCACGCTCTTCCAAAATTTCATCGGGATCTCGTCTGGACCGGTCGCTCTCCCCCTTGCTCATCTTACGCATAGCTCTTTTAACCTCCTAGACTCTTATACCCCTACAAGTCCCCTAGCTCAATGCTCCTATCCCCCTCTTTGTTCAAACGTTTATGGAAGTAAGTCTGCCATCTTTGTCGAATAAGTGCCTCATCCAACAAAACTCTGCCTTCCTCGTCCTTGATGCACTTCACTTGGTCCAGGTCATGGGCTTTTCTTTCTTGCACCTTGGCTAGCCTGTACAACTTTTTATCCCTTCCTTTGCCTCCAAGTTCTTCATATAAGTGTTCAAACGCGGCCGTCTTGGTTGCAGTAACTGCTAACTTTGCTTCCTTCTTAGCTATCTTATACCCCTCCTTGTTCGTCCTCTTCACCTCCTCGTCCACGTTCTCTAGAAGCTTCAGATATGCCGCTTTCTTGGCTTCTATTTTGCCTTGAACCTCAGTAATCCACCACCAATCCCCTTTGCGGCCACTAGAGGAGCCCTTCGAGACCCCTAATACCTCTCCAGCAGCCTCCCTAATGTAATTCGTAGTCGCGGTCCACATACCACTCACATCTCCGCTACTTCTCTATGCTCCCATAGCCATCACCATATCCCCCACCTTTTGTGTTCTGTCATTAGTCACACATGGAATGAATGGGAAGATCGAAAAGTTGGAAGAAGAAAAGACTTTTTGGTTAGACGCGTGGAATTGGCTAAGCATTTTATTCGATCAAATATAGAGCCAGAATGGATGGTTGTGTCTATTACCAGTTCTTCCTCCTGAGTTGAGACCTAGNCAGGTGCTATCCGAGAACAATTAGCCGATCTAGATTTACGAATTATTATAGAGAATTCGTTGGTAGAATGGGAAGAATTGGGGGAAGAAGGGCACACAGGGAATGAATGGGAAGATCGAAAAGTTGGAAGAAGAAAGGACCTTTTGGTTAGACGCGTGGAATTGGCTAAGCATTTTATTCGAACAAATATAGAGCCAGAATGGATGGTTTTGTGTCTATTACCGGTTCTTCCTCCTGAGTTGAGACCGATCATTCAGATAGATGGGGGTAAACTAATGAGCTCAGATATTAATGAACTCTATAGAAGAGTTATCTATCGGAACAATACCCTTACTGATCTATTAACAACAAGTAGATCTACGCCAGAAGAATTAGTAATGTGTCGGGAGAAATCAGTACAAGAAGTCGTGGATACACTTCTTGATAATGGAATCCGGGGACAACCAATAAGGGATAGTCATAATAAAGTTTACAAGTGATTTTCTGATGTAATTGAAGGCAAAGTGGGAAGATTTCGTGAGACTCTGCTTGGCAAACCAATAAGGGACGGTCATAATAAAGTTTACAAGTCATTTTCTGATGTAATTGAAGGCAAAGAGGGAAGATTTCGTGAGACTCTGCTTGGCAAACCAATAAGGGACGGTCATAATAAAGTTTACAAGTCATTTTCTGATGTAATTGAAGGCAAAGAGGGAAGATTTCGTGAGACTCTGCTTGGCAAACCAATAAGGGACGGTCATAATAAAGTTTACAAGTCATTTTCTGATGTAATTGAAGGCAAAGAGGGAAGATTTCGTGAGACTCTGCTTGGCAAATGAGTCGATTATTCAGGACATTCTGTCATTGTCGTAGGTCCTTCACTTTCATTACATCGATGTGGATTGCCTTGTGAAATAGCAATAGAACTTTTCCAAACATTTGTAATTCATGGTCTAATTAGTGTGTTCTGTCTTTAGTCAAAGCTCCTTGAAAACTATGTATAAAGCATTGAAATTCACAATAATTAACAATTCAAATTATTTATAAGGCACCTGAAAAAATTGCATTGAAAGAAAGTCTCAAAATTTGAATGATAACACATAAGTTGGGACAAAGGGAGTAATAGTTAATATTCTGTTTTGGTCTTATTTTTAATTCTACTATATAATAAGGAGTAAGCTATCATGAAGTCAACATGCTAGCATGCCGATTGGGGCTTTTTTGCTATTTTGCATTTTTTACTTTAATACTTCCGCTTCTGGTTAGCATGAACTATTGAGGCTTTTTGTTAAGTTGACATGTGGGAGTTGTGGGTCCATAAATTTGTAAGCCAATTCTCTTTCCGTCCACCAAATATCCTCGAAATTAAATGTAAGAAAAATCCTTCAACTACATGCCATTTGTTATCAGTGGTAATACTGAGTAGCACAGGCAACTTCCAATGAAGTTCTTGAAGAAGATACTTTTATTTTATTTTTTTTACGAAATTTTAAGAGTAATGTTTTACATTAAAGATAACAGAGTGATCAATTAACAAAATCACAAAACACAAATCTTACAAAGACAAATATTTGCACACTTTTAAGTTGACATGTATCTATCTGCAAACACTCAAATTCTTACAATGAATGTCATATAGTGTCATGCATTTAGAAAGTGCTATCGTATTTGACCTTTTTGAGGTTTATGTTTTGCTATTTGTTTATTAATCACTCTGGAATCTCTAATGTAAAACATTACTCTTAAAACTATGTAAAGGAAAAAAAAAATGAAAACCCATGCTTCAAAAACTTCATCGGAAGTTGTCTGTGCTAATTAGTATTGATATTGATACCACGTGGCATGTAGTTAAAAATTATCAAGGTTATTTCTTACTTTTAACTTTAGAGGGCATTTGGTGGACCGAAAGGATAATGGAGTTAGTATTGATCTCTAGCCCCCACATATTTATTTAACAAACAGCCTTGATAATTCATGTTAACCGGAAGTGAAAGCATTAAAGTTGAGAAATACAAAATTTCATAAAAGTCTAGTAGGCAAGCTTGCATGTGCCTCCTGCTAGCTTACTTACTCTTTTTGTGTAGTAGAGAACATGTAACTTCAAGAACACAAAAGTCACTTAGCTATAGAAGCCCCTTATAGTTTGAGTTTTTGGTTCTTTTGCAGAAAACTTAAATATCTTTTGGGAATATTCACGTGATTATAGGGAAAATACAATCAATCTCTTCAATCTTAAATTAGTTGGAGTCCACAATATGAAATCTCAAAAGATAATTAAAGTTGAATATTGTGGTGGAGTTTCAAAATTACTTAAAATAAGACTAACCAGAACCATTTGGTATAAAATTTTCTGAATTGTATAAATCACCTCATCTAAAATTTAATTTAAACAGATAGAAATGGGATACTTTTGTTTGTTTCTTATATAAGCATGCAAGGTGTCCCTCCTGTGTGGGTCTAAATCTTTTCATGGCCAAGCTCGTGAAATATTTTTAGCTTATGGATGGACTTGATATCACAGAACCTCGGTCTACTCTAGCATTGTATTGAATTGTGTGAATTAGCTCATTTAAAAGTTTAAGCTATTTGACATGGAACATATTTATATATTTTAGTTCTCCAACAATTTTAAAGATAAAATGAAACCTCGCTAATTCTCCCAATCCTTTGAAAAACCCTTTTGTTTGTAAGGAAAAGGGTGCATCCAATCACCTATAGGAAAACTGTCATAGGTACAATCGAATGAAAATGTTTTTTCTCATGGCTTTTCTTCCTTATCCTTCATTTACTATGACAACTTGTGATATTTTTATCCCTCTCGGGGTGCTCGAACATTTGTTTTTGTCTTATGGGGTCAATGTAACCCCCCTAGCCCTAAATCCGCAATTCTGCATTCTAAGGAACCCAACAGTGGCTTTTCCTACTTTTAGACCTGAACACCCAACCTAATGGTTGAAGGTGGACGATCCTTGTAACTAGGTTGTCACCCCTTTTCCTGCTGAAGCATATTGGAGCTTCACATGGTTGGTATCGGATTTGATTGCAAAACTATGCAAAATCACTGCAGATCTAATAGTAGCTTCTCAATTCTTAGTTGATTTGTTCATGTACTTGACTTTCATAAGTTACAAAACTGCCCTCGCGTCCTTGCCTGCTGTGCCAACATCATGCTTCTTCTCTTCTCCCCTTTTTCCTTTTACCTGATCTTAATATGGAGTTCTACCAAATTTCCACGCTTCATTTTTTGCATAATTTAAAGGAAGAAAATCACAATTCATTAGAAGGTTCAGAAGTAGGGACAACTTTGTTCTCACAGTTTGTTTTGTTCTCACAGTTTGTTTTGTTCTCAGCTGATAATTGTCCTCAATCCATAAGTAACGAGGGGTAAAGAGTGTAGGTATAGATAGCCAGCAAATATCAGGATCACTGAACTGGCTTGTGGAGATAAAAAATGGGCCAATTAGGACAGTAAGATTAGCAGGTCTTGGTATGTGAGTGCATCGTTATCAGCAAAAATTGATCATATCTTTAGTGCAAGTACCACTTTTTCCAGTGATTATATTTTATCCATGTTGTGGTGTCTGAATAATATGGCAGAGTGGCGCTTTCTTGCTGCTGGTTCAAGCTGACGTTCAACAGGTGGAAACTAATAGGGGAAAGAGGCGGATTGCAAATTTTTAAACATAAAACTAAGTGGTAGCAGGTTTATTAGCCTCTGCTAAGAGCCAATGATTTCTTCTGGTGAACAGAATATAACTAAAGCACCCATTAGAAGGAATGCAGCACGATAGTCATCTCTGCTGACCTTCATGTGCATCTGTTTCTCTATTATGCTTGGTTTATTGTTATGGAAGTTGTTACATGTTTGCTTCCTGCTGCAGTTAATGACCCCTTTGTGATGAGGGCCTGGGCAAAAACATACCCGGATAACAAACATGTAAAATTCCTTGCCGACGGAGCTGGAAAATACACTCATGCTCTCGGGCTTGAGCTAGACTTGTCTGAAAAGGGGCTTGGTGTTCGATCTCGAAGGTATGCTCTTTTGGTTGAGGACCTCAAGGTGAAAGCGGCTAACATTGAATCTGGAGGGGAGTTCACTGTCTCCGGTGCTGATGAAATCCTCAAGGCTCTTTAAGGTTCATCACTGCCTTCCGTGTGTTTTTGGCTGTATTTACCGAGCGTCTGGAATGTATGCCAATAATATTTTTGAAATACAAGTACTCGGTTCTGTTCCACAATATCACAGTTTGTATGAAGAATGCTTTAATATAGTAATAAAAAACTTCTTGCTGCTCGGATTACTTGCTCCACTGTGTGTTGGAGGCAATTAAATCCGCAATGTAACAAATTGGTCCCAGGTTGAGGTGGAAACATGTTAATACATGTGTACACCACCCAAATATTTCGAAATAATATCCTAAAAATGTGGAATATCCTAAAATGAGTATGCCATATATTAGATGCAAAGGAGGAACTTTCGATAATATTGATGCTACCTTCATTTATCACTGATATTCAGAATTGTCAGTGCACAGCCTTGCTGCTGGAAATGTCACTCTCGGGTGTACCCGATAAATTTTTGCCTCCTTCCCGTGTTATCTATACTGCCACAGTATTTTCAATTAACTTGCAATATTGAGTAATATCATCTGTAGGCTGTTGCTTCTCGATTTTCAAGATGCGAATGATGCATTTGTGATAAAGATGTGGGCAAACAATAAGCTAGAGAAAAGTGATGTGATGTTCTTTGCTGATGATTCTGCAAAATACAGGAGAGAACTGGAGCTGGAGTTTGATGCAACTGATAGCTTGTTTGTCTAAACTTTTAAAATCAGCTTATTTTGATATGTGTTATTTTCAAAAGTACTTTTCAAAAAGAATTTTTAGTGAGAAATATTTTGTGTTTGACTAATCTATATTATATACTAAAAGTGGGAAGACTCTAAGTTGTAAAGTTGATTTACTAAAATATCCATAAAAATATTAGACGACATTTTTACCCCTCATCTAAATACTACTCATATAATAAATTTGTACTAAATAGTAAATTTACATTCCAATAAATAATAAATATATCAATTAAATGGCGAGTCACCCCAAGAGCAAGGTGGGGAGTTCTTGGAGGGAAGGATGCCGAGGGTCATTTGGAAACAGCCTCTCTACCCCAGGGTAGGGGTAAGGTCTGCGTACACACTACCCTTTCCAGACCCCACTAGTGGGATTATACTGGGTTATTGTTGTTGTTGTTGTTGTAAATGGGAAGTCATTGGCTTGAAAGTTCCATGTATCTGCCAAGCACTTATTTACTTTCTTGAAATTGGAATTACTTTTATCTTCCAGTAATTATTACTATGTCTATTCATTAATGTTTTGAAAACTCTTTCATTTTCAAACATTATTGTCTCAAAATTAGCCGAAGAGTTGTAACAGAACTGGGTAATTAAAGAGATGTGGTATTGGTGACTATTTTGCCATTTATTTTGTAAAGATAAAAAGAAAATAATTTAATAAAGTTAACAGAAAAAGTGATAAAATCCAAAGAAAGAGAAACATTCAGATGAGTTCAAGTGGCCAACCTTTAATAGGACAATTTTTTAATAAGGCCTTTGATTTTCTTAGGATGTATGTCAAAGTGCAATAGTGAAACTGAAACTTTTTATAAATTAAACAAGCTAAATGTGGAGAATTATTTCATCGGCCAGTTGTTGTTGCAGGATGTCAGTTACGTAAATTCCTTTTAATTGTTATTTACAAATCTTTTCACATTTCATTCTTTGTTGTTGTTCCTTTCAGCTTGCACTGTAATATTCTTTTTGCACAATCTTGACATTTTTTACTGCAATCTATAGAAGTGCACAACTAAAAGTTCCCTATTTCTCTTGTTTGTGTCACAAATTCCCTTTTCAGGTACTTTTCCCAGCATTATCTGTAGTACATCACAGGTAAATATATTCTTTTCTTATTAGACAAGTTCATTTTCTACTACTGCCTTCTATGTAGGGAGTTATATTTATTGGGTGACATGTAATACAATATTAACTTTCTGCAAATATCATTGGACTTACTTGCCAATCTCGCAGTCAAAAGTTCGACCTTATTGAATACTATTAGTCTATTGAGGGAAAAAACAAGATGTGCTGATAATTTTTAAAAGTAAAGTTACAAGAGTTTCACAAAGACAATACTTACAGGGTTTCTTTTTTCTTTTTCTTTGAGAACTTGAACGTTAAAGTGTCTAAAATGAAATTACCCGAAAGCAGAACATTTAGATTACTTTTGCGAAAAAACTTGACATTTTATTACAAAGAAGGATATCAAAATTTATCCAAAAAGTTATAAATAATATAGGGGAAAAATTTATACTCTGGATGGCTGCTGCTAAATTTGTTATCTTCTTCCGCTTTCAATAAAATATTTCCAAATAACGAAGAAAATTAGTTCATCACACCTACCTACTGTTATACTAATTGATATGGACACACGTGCAACGTACGTGTTTAGAAACTAGTTATTATAAAAGCACGAATAATTTATACTAAATGTTAAACGACAATAATATCCTCGAAATATTAACCGATTTTTATGCTCTTAAAATTTTTAAGGATTTCTTTTAATATATAATTCCATATTGGATAAAAGGGTAAAATTAAGAATTTGTCTCATACTTGGACTTTAAAATCTTCACCACAAGACACGGTTACCATAACTAATTTGTGACTGATTCTAATTAAACTCGAACGCTAATCTCTATCAATAAAAACCTTTAGCTTATAGAGTCTCAATTTTAATAGAAAATAATCGTGGATTTACATGTGATCTGCAATTCTCCATAATTGTTGTTTGATATTATGCGCTTTTGCAAGAGATACATGTGAACATTGAGCTAGCAAATCCACTGCACAATTTTCATCTTATATATATATATATATTCTATTTTATATTTATAGCTTTAGTAGTTGGAATTTGGCTTTTGCTGGTTTTTATTTATTTATTGTTGATGCTTTTTTTAGTTCATCGTTGTGCTCATGAGATTAAATTTTTAATTCACTTATTTCTCACCTTTTCCTTCTCATAAATTTGATGCAAAAGTTTTAGATGCTAGAAAGAAATTCGAGAAATTCATAATAGGTCATACAAAATATATTGATGTCTGCTACAACTCTTGGTTTGATTGCACAAACATCAGCATCTAAGGTAATGAAGCAATCTTTGTCTTTGCGCATTTGGCAATTGTGTTATCATTGGTTACTATTTGGACGTTTCTTTGCTTTGTCTAATTGATCTATGGGCATGAGAATGTCCCTCTAAAAGAGGGATTCCTGGATAATCATATTGGATGCTAAAATATGCAAAAGATCCAAGGAAGGAGGTTTACCATTCCGAAAAATCGTGGTTCTTAAAGTTAATAATACAATGATAATTAATAAAATTCTTAATGTTGTGTTGGAAGATGATAATTGTATTCTCTTATTTTTGAATTACGTAATTGCATATTATTATTGTTGTTGTTGTTGTTGTTATTAAGGGATGCATTATGATCTTTTTAGGTAACGTGTAAAAATTGAAATAATTGATCGAGGGAGAATATTGAGAGAAAACAATTGTGAGATCCTTCGCGTGGGTTGTTTTGACAGTTCTTCCCCTTTATTCTTAATTAGATTGATTAGTTCTATAGTACATTAAAATAACTATCTTATTTATTTTGTTTATACAATAATTTCAGTTTTAGAGTAGGCAACTGATCACGCCCAACTATGCCTCCTAAGAGGTCTAGCGGTCGTTGCAAATAAAATCTGATTTACAAGCCCGGAGTCGAATCTCACAGGGAAATAACGTGTTAATTACAACTAGCATGAATTCAAGTAATCAACCTTCAGAAATATTATAAAATAATTTGAGAGTTTACTAACTAAGATCAAAGTAATTAAAAATGTAGTAATTTATAACTAACAAGGTAAATATTGTAGACAAGATTTGGAAAAGTCTAAGGTTATGATTTCCCCTATTGCCGGAATCTTCTCCGCTACGTTTCCTATAAATTCGCCTAAATATTTTCTACCGATCATGAGTACTTTAAGTGTCATAGCTCTCTCTCTCTTTCTCTCTCTCTCGAGTAACTACTACAATTTACTAGACGTATTCTCTCGAACTACGCTAGTTGACACTAATTTACCGCTCACGACGATCGCACCAAGGCTTCGTTATCTCTAATCCCGCCTTTAAACCCTCCGTATCGATCTCTCAACTACGTTAGGAGTGGTGTTGTTCAACAACTACCTAAATGTGCACTCTCTCTCGAGCAGTATACACACTAAATAGGCACAGTTAATTGAGAGTTCTTCAATTAACTATAATGAAAATATAGTTGAACAAGTAGAGAAAAATCAAAGGCAAATTTATATTAAACGCAGTAAAAAATCATCCTCCAATAGGTTCCATCAGACCTTAGATAAAAGAGTTTAGCTACTCATAAATACAACAACAATCAACATAATGTTTAAAGACATGAAACTACAAAGTAAAGAGATAAAGGAAGGGAAAACTCGTTTGATTCTTGCTCCACAGTGCTTAGCAGCCTATTTCTTCTCCAAAATCATGTCCAACCCTAGAATAACTCATTTGGGGAGTATTTATGCCAATCCCCCGGTCCAATTTCGGGTTTGGGTCTTTTAACCCGCGACTTTTAATTACCGTGCTATAGACCTCGCGAAGCCTGGTCTATAGCGCGGTCGACCTGGCTATAGACCTCACGAAGCCTAGTCTATAGAGCGGTCTACCTGGCTATAGACCTCGCAGAGCCTGGTCTATAGCACGGTCAACCTGGCTATAGACCTTGCAAAGCTTGGTCTGTAGCACGGTTTGGATACTTGATGCTTTTGTGCTCTTTTATTGTACTTTTGTCCTCTTTTTGTGAAATTTTCATTTGATGATTCTTTCCGATGTTCCTACACATAAAACAATACAATTTAGCTCAAATATCACACAATAACTCATTAGACCAACAAAATATAGGACGAGTAATGTGCTAAAAGTAAAGCATTTTGGCATCACATCACCACCCTACACTTAAACGTTGCTCGTCCTCGAGTCAACCACCAATTCCTAGAGCACTTTTATTTTCTTTTAGCACATCCGAAGCACACCATACCTATGACTATGGTTGATAGTAACAATTAAACTTTAGCATATGTTTTCGACACACATTTTTCTTTACTTTATGCCATACTTCAAATCTTTATTCAACAAAAGGACAACATGTTTCTAACAATCCTAACCTCACAAACCGGCTCAATATCACAATGCATTCATGGCTTGAACACTTAACATCATAGAGAAATCTAATAACATCATCTATCCCTTGCAAAATCATGTGCCCTCACAACAAGAGCAAGAGAGTAAGTTGAATCCACACATTCGAATCAAATGCTCAAATATATTTTAAGGATTCTCATATATCAAAGAAATTCCTCACTCTCACAAAGAAGTCACATGCATGCACAAAGTACCATAGGCTTGCCCATTATGTAAACCTCTACTAATGTAGGCTTGCTCGATCTAAAATCAATTAGGACTTTTTATGGTTGTAATGTTGGCTTAAGGACAGGTAGGATAAATTTAGGAATAGTGACTAACTCCTAAACACTTTAACACATCACATAATTAACTTTAAGCAAAAATTCTTCAATCCATTTCAATTTCACAAACATTATTACCCCCAAAAATATTTTCTCTTTATTTAAGCACCACATTAATTCATACACACTAGCAAGGACAAGATATGTTTATTTTCCTTTGCTACATATTTGTTTTTTCTTTTCAACAATACTTTTTTTTCTACCCGTCCTGCTAGTGGTGTATTCCTTACAATACAAGTGCACCTTTCTTTCTTTCATTGGTTCCACTCAATAGCCACCCAAGTTTCATCCTTACTCATTTTACTGCTCATTTTATAATTAAAGTGCTTTAAGAGGTAAAATGATCAAAACAATGATAATTAAGAACAAAGGGGTATAGGCTTGTAATGTGGTTGCCAAAGAAAAGTTTATAGGCTAAAAAGGGTTGACTAGGGATAATTTTTATTATGGTAAGCACTAAGCTCAAAAAAATCAAAGAAAGCCTAATATCATTTTTCAAACCGAGCAAAACCTAAAATTTCGCTTCAACTCACATGCCGGGCAGGTTCTGGACTCTAATGCAATGACAGAGACTATATAATTTCTCACCACACATGGCATATGACTCACTAAGGATGGTTCCATTACTATTCTCAAACAATTGCAAGTATTCACAGAGCCACAAAATATTAAGCATCAAACACAAAGTGACACAAGCCAAGAAAATGAGATATAGGCATCAATAAACATGTTATTACTCAACAAGGCATAACAAACATTTTCAAACCATAGGGAAGGTACTACACATGCTAGAGCCTAAATATGCTACTATCAAATTAGTCAAAGGAGCCTAGCATTTCTCATTTTTTTCTTTCTTTTATTCCCTAGATTCTATTCTAATCTAAAGACAAAACAAAAACTACTACCTGATTCAACTACATCTCGTGGAAAAGAACCGATGCACAAAGAAAAACCACAAAGGATTATTACTATCTACAATAATAAAAAGACCTATATATATATATATATATATATATATATATATGTTGGACTTAAGTCTCTCAAGAAAACTGCCTAAGAGATCCATTGTCGGGAAAAATCCAGTTATTTTATTATTTATTTATTTATTTATTATTTTTTAAAAATATTAAATAAGGGGAAATACGAAAATAAAATAAATATTAAACACACGAACTAATTACTTTATCTAATATTTACAAATGACAGAGAATACCTTCCACCCCACACTTAGATCATACATTGTCCTCAATGCATATATAAAATCATAAACAACAAAACATGTAAGGTGGTTGGAAAAACTCCTTGATCAGACATCGTCCTCGCCCTCATCATCAAAGGCTCCATCTGCACCTGTCCAGTCCTCATCCTCTTCTCCCTCAGCATCATCATCATCATCCTCGTCGGACTGCTCTAGCTCGGCCTCAGAACATACTGGTGTGTTGATATCCTCATCATCTGGGAGTCACTGCCCATCACCAAGCCTAACTAGCTGTTGCGCATGAGGATTTAGTGGATAACGCTCCTCCAAGGTGGCCCTCTCCTCAGTAGTGGCCGGCCTTCCCCCAATCCTGAGCTATAAATCCATCATCCCATATAGATGTGCCATAAGGCTGTCATCTCGAACATTGCGCTCGACACCTGTCATTGTGGCCATGTCATTCTCCTCTTTCACCCGTATGTTTGTGATGTCCATTATTTTGAGGGGTGGAGGAATGGATTTATCAAAATCACGCTCCTCCTCCACCTCCTCTTTGCGCAGGTACTGAGTCAACATGTTGGCAAAGGATGATCTGTCAATGCGCTTGCTTTTTCTCACCTGGGACATCTGGTAGCGTATTAAGTGGCCCATATTCACTTTCTGGCCAGTCATGAGGAAGTACAACACACATATCCTTTCACGGCTTATAAGAGTCTCATGATTGAATGGTAATAGTCGTGTGTTGATCAATTTCAGCCATACCTGAACTTCCGACTTCATTTGTTTCTTTGGAAATTTCCTATGGCGTTGGGTCTTCTTGTCACGAACCCAAGCAGTCATAGAATTGACACCATAGAGAGTGTGTCTCAATGCCTGATATGTAGGGCAGGTGATGAAGTTGTCCAAGGGATCCTGTGGAACATCCGGAGCTCCCAAAAAATTGCATATAGCTGTTGCCGAAAAATCGATCAACCTTTCTCTAATAGGCACCAACTGCTCAGGATCATTCGGATCAAAACCGGCATAAAATTCCTGAATAAGGTTGACATTAATATCCCCGGTGTTTCTAAATACGTAGCTTAAGCCAAGGTCATAAATACCCTTCCAAATTGATTGGTACTTAGCTTGTAGGCGCCACTTATGAATAGCTGACTCAAAATGTATATGTCTTGGCCGACAAAGCTTGTACCAATCCTTGGCAGATTGAGGTATGCTCTTCAGTCCAAATTCTCATTGTCCCTCAGGTTGTGGGCATGTGGCTGATATAGCTGCAACTGCTTGCAACCCTTCAACTTGGCTTGAAGTGGCCTCCTCACCTTTTCTCTTTTTCGGTGGAGGTCTGGAAGAAGCCTCGGCCTTAGTTGGAATAGTAGCCTTGCCCTTGCCTTTACCATCGTCTTTTTAGGAGGCATGCTCGTACCTACATAAGTGAACGTTCCTTAGTGATAAAGCAGATGAATCAATTCAAGACATGGTCTTGCGACCCCACACTTAAGAGTTCACTACATGATGTTCAACCATTTTGAGGCTACCCAGACTTCACCTCTTTATTTTAGCATGCAAATAAAGCATTGGCAAAATAGTGTTTACCACAATTGTTATGCATGTAGCTGCTGTTGAGCCCAACTAAATTTGTAATTTGGAGTGGTGAAATGCAACTTAGCACAAGTATTATAATCCAGGAGACCAAAACTCCATTTGGGCAAAGAGTGCCTTTGAGGCATTTCGACAAACACTTAGCATGCGCTAGTGTTGTCAAAGTGGTTGTAGAGATGAGGGATTGCCTCACCCTCCCCAAATCGGCTTGGGGATTTCATGTTATCACCCTTGTACCCAACAACAATACCAATCCTATGGGGTTTATGGGATTAGGGAAAGCAAGCAATTTGATGCTATGAATACATACCCAAAATTAGAGGAATTTCATTTCTTAACTCAATTCAAATTTTGGATTGATGAAAGAGTTAGGAACATACCTTAGATGCTTAGGAGGATTGAAATGTTCTTCAATTGATGTCTCAAGTGAGTGAAAGAGTGGATGCAAATCGTCTTGAATGAAATTTGTGTATGAGGGGGAAGGGAAAAATGGACGGGTAGTGTAGTGTGTTTAGTGAGGCGTGTGTCTTTGTGTAGTGTTTTAATATAAAGAGGTTAGAAAACAAAGTAGTGTTTTAATATAAATAAGTTAGAATAAGTTAGAAAACAAAGTAGTGTTTTAATATAAATAAGTTAGAATAAGTTAGAAAACAAAGTAGTGATTTAATATAAAAAAGTTAGAAAACAAAGTAGTGTTTTAATATAAAGAGGTTAGAAAACAAAGTAGTATTTTAATATAAAGAAGTTAGAAAAATAAGCTTAAAAAATATTAAAACACGTTACCTGGCGAGGCGAACTACTTAGAGAGCTTACAAGCAGGAGACGCGAGCTCCTTAGCGAGCAGAAAAATAGGTTGCGCGAGGGTTGCCGCGAGGTGGACCTCGCTACAACCCATACGACATGAGGTCCATAGCGAGCTGGTGGTCTGGTTGGGCGAGGTCTGATGCGTGATATTGAAAAGCAAAGAAAACTGACCTTGCGATAACCTACGCGACGCGAGGCAAAAGTGAGCTCTGTCTCGCTATAACCCGCGCAATGTGAGGCTAACGCAAGGTACTGCTTAGCGAGCTGGTTCTTTTGCGACGCATGGTTTAATGCCAGGTTTTGCTCGCTGTATCCCTTGCGACACGAGTTTAATAGCACGCTTAAGACCTGGCGACGCGTGGTGTTTAGCGAGAAAGGGAGTGGTTCATTGTGCTTAGGTTGGGCAAGCTCCCAAGCAAGCAATGGACAGTAGGTTTACAACAATGGACAGTAGGTTTACAACAATGGACAATAGGTGATGTGGGGTGCGTGCATGGGGGCTGGCCATCTGAGTTTTTACAGTGAAAATGGGAGATGGCCAGGCGAAACCAATAGCGAGCTAGAAACATGGCTGGCGAGGATTTCAGCGAGTAAAGGACAGTGCGAGGCGATCTCTAATGCGTGCTAAGAATCTGGCGACGCGAGCTCCCAGCGAGAAACTTACCTGGTGAGGGAAGCTCCTTAGCGAGCTGCGAAGCTGGCAGCGCGAGGCATAACGCGAGGTCCTTTCCTGGCTATACGAAGTCTGCTGCCAGATTTTGCTCGCTGTTTCCCTTGCGACTCGAGGCTGCCACGATATTGGTCTCGCTATAACCCTCGCTGGGCGAGCTCTATAGTGCGCTGAAGACTGGGCGACGCGAGCTGAAAATCACACTGGGCAGCAGGCGATGCAAGCTATGCCGCGAGGTGAAATGTTTGCAACGCGAGGTTTGCTTCCAGGTGCGCTGTGCATTAAACTGGGTGACGCGAGGTACGCAACGTTGTTTGGAGCATACACATGTAATTTTTATTTTGTTTTGTGAACGACTCCAAGCGCCATGACTTTCCATCGTGTTCCATTACCTCTTCAGATACCAAGATTTAGCTACAAACTTGTTAGTGCGAAAAAAAAAAACGAAAATTTATATTTAAGCTAAAATAAACTACGAATTGGGTTGTCTCCCAACGAGCGCCTGATTTAATGTCGTGGCATGACGCATGCAATGAAACTTAAGGTTCACTCAACAATTGAGGCTCCTTCAAATGAATCACCGATACAACATTTTCCTCATCCATGCCAAGGTAATATTTCAACCTTTGCCCATTAACTCTAAACCTGTTTGTTCCATCCTCAGATTCAATTTCTACAGCTCCACTTGAGAGTACTTGCACCACTTTAAATGGTCTCGACCATCTAGATTTCAGCTTACCCGGAAATAGTTTCAATCTTGAATTATACAACAACACGACATCTCCGGGTTTGAAAATCCTCTCTTGAATATGCTTGTCGTGCATGATCTTCATCCTTTCCTTGTACAACCTGGTGCTTTCAAAAGCATGGTAACAGAACTCATCGAGTTCATGAAGTTCTGTGACTCTACTCGTACCAGCGGCCTCCATGTCAAGATTTAATTGCCTTAATGCCCAAAAATCTCTATGCTCTAGCTCCACCGGTAAGTGACACACCTTTCCGAACACCAATTAGTACGGTGACATACCAATCGGAGTTTTGAATGCAGTGCGGTAGGCCCATAGTGCATCATCCAATTTTTTCGCCCAATCAGTCCGAGTAGCATTTACAGTTTTGGTCGACACATTCTTGATTTCTCGGTTTGACACCATAACTTGACCACTTTTTTGTGGGTGATACGGAGTGGAAACCTTATGGCGTACGCCATATTGTTCCAGCAACTTTGCGAAGGCTCGGTTGCAGAAGTGAGTTCCTCCATCACTAATGATCGCTCTTGGAGTTCCAAATCGGGTGAAGATATTTTTTCTTAGAAAACCAATAACTCCCTTTGCATCATTTGTTGGGAGTGCTACAACTTCTACCCATTTCGAGACAAAGTCCACTGCTACTAGTATATACTTGTTGTTGTATGAGCTAATAAATGGTCCCATAAAGTCGATTCCCCATACATCAAATACTTCCACTTCTTGGATCGGTTCATGGGCATCTCATGTCGACGGGAAATATTCCCCGTCCTTTGACACTCATCACAAATCTTTACCCAAATGTGTGCATCTTTAAACAACGTCGGCCAATAGAAGCCCGACTCCAAAACTTTAGCAGTTGTCCTTACTCCTCCGAAATGACCTCCATAAGGCAAAGCATGACATGCCTGCAAACTAGAAGCTTGGTCTATCTCGGGAATACATCTCCGGACCATGTTATCAATACAAATCCGAAACAAATATGGTTCATCCCAGAAATACATGCGACAATCACGAAAGAACCTTTTTTTCTGCACAGAAGACAATTCATAAAGAACAATACCGCTTGACAGGTTGTTTGCAATGCCGGCATACCATGACACTTCCTCAAGTCTCGTGGCTACAGTTTTTCCTCCGGGAAAGTCTCCATGATCTCTTCCACCTAAACCTTCGTTTAAGCTCTTTCAAGCCTGGACAAGTGATCGGAAACTTGGTTTTTCGTTCCTTTTCGGTCACGAATTTTCAAGTCAAACTCTTGGAGTAGTAGAACCTATCGAATCAGGCACGACTTTGCTTCCTTTTTATCAATTAGGTACCTGAGAGCAGCATGGTCAGTATAAACAATTACCTTCGAGCCTATCAAGTAGTACCGGAATTTGTCAAATGTGAACAACACTGCTAGCATCTTTTTTTCTGTCACTATGTAATTCGGTTGGGCGCCATTCAATGTTCTACTTGCATAGTAGATTGTATGCATGATTTTATATTTTCTCTGTCCAAGTACTGTTCCCACGACATGGTCACTTGCATCACACATCAACTCAAATGGTTGCTCCCAGTCAGGTGCAACTATGATAGGTGCAGACACTAGCCTCTTCTTTAATCCTTTGGAAGCTATCCCGCAGTGATCAGAAAACACAAAAAGGGTGATTTTTTTCAAGCAATTTACACAAAGGATTAGCAATCTTGGAAAAATCTTTTATAAACCGCCTGTAAAATCCGGCATGACCAAGGAAACGTCTTATTGCCTTGACGAAAATGGGTAGTGGAAGCTTCTCTATTATATCAATCTTGGCAAGGTCCACCTCAATGCCCTTACTTGACACTAGGTGTCCCAAGACTATACCTTCCTGTACCATAAAATGGCATTTTCCCAGTTCAACACCAAATTAGTCTCCATACATCTTCGCAACACTCTTTACAGATTTCTAAGGCAATCATCAAAAGAATTTTCCACCACTGAGAAATCATCCATGAAAACCTCCATTATATCCTCTACTATATCTGTGAAGATGGCCATCATGCACCTTTGGAATGTGGCGGGTGCATTGCATAGGCCAAAAGATATTCTTCGAAAAGCGTAAATGCTATATGGACAGGTGAATGGCGTTTTCTCTTTATCCTCCGGGGCAATAGATATCTGGTTGTACCCTGAGTATCCATCCAAGAAGGAAAAATGGGACCTTCATTCCAATCTATCTAGCATCTGATCAATGAACGGCAAGGGGAAATGATCATTTCGGGTAGCCTTGTTCAATCTTCTGTAGTCCATGCAAATTCTCTATCCCGTGACTATTCTTGTTGAGATTAATTCATTGTTCTCATTTTGCACAACAATCGTCCCACCTTTCTTTGGCACACACAGAACTGGGCTAACCTAGTTGCTATCTGAGATGGGAAAAATAATTCCCGCATCTAACCATTTGATCACTTCCTTCTTTACAACTTCCTTCATGTTAGGGATCAACCTTCTTTTATGTTCTCTTGAAGGTTTGTGCCCATCTTCCAGTAGACGTTTATGCATGCAGAAGGCCGGGCTGATACCCTTAATGTCTGAAATGGTCCAACCAATTGCATTCATGCACTCTTTCAACACCTGCAAAAGTTGTTCTACCTGCACATCTAAATAACCAGATAAGATAAAAACATGTAAAGTTGAATTAGGTCCCAAGAAAGCATACCTGAGGTGAGATGGTAGCGGTTTCAGCTCCAATTGTGGTGGTGCTTTGATCGATGGTTTGGCTGGAGGGTTCTTTCTTTCTTCCGAGTGTAAAGGCTCGAATTCGAGCTCTCTTTTCCAGTACCCTTGCCCTTGAAGAGCCAACACCCATTCCGCCAAGTCCTCACCATTTACTTCTTCTCTGTTCATAAGGCAGGCTGTTAGATGGTCTTTTGCATTAAGTGCCTCATCACCTTCCTCCATGATTACATCCACCGTGTCTAACAAAGAGCAATTTGCAAACTCACTGGGTCGTTGCATAGACTTTTGCACATTAAATGTTATTTCTTCATTATTCAGCCTCATCTTCAGCTCCCCCATTTCACAATCAATCAGAGCTCTCCCTGTGGCCAAGAATGGCCTTCCCAAAATTATGGGAATCTCCTCATCAACCTTGTAGTCCAGAATGATAAAATTTGCTGGAAACACGAATTTTTCAAGCTGCACAAGTACATCGTCAAGTATACCTGATGGCCTTTTCACCGTTCGGTCAGCTAGTTACAGTAACACGGATGTAGGCCTTGCTCTTCCAATGTCGAACTTATTATAGATAGACAATGGCATCAGATTTATACTTGCTCCCAAATCACACAATGCTTTGGCAAATGCATAGCTACCTATGGTGCATGGAATTGTGAAGCTTCAAGGGTCGGATAACTTCTCAGCTATAGATCTTGACACAACATCACTACAAGTCTGTTTCAATGTGACAGTTGCCAAGTCTTGGAAGCCGAACTTGCGAGACATCAAGTCCTTCATCATTTTTGCATAACCGGGCATCTCCCTCAAATCATCAATTAGAGGAATGTTTACCTGAATTTGCTTCAGCATTTCCATGAATTTTTTGTACTGTTCATCCTTCTGATATTTGGCCAACCTCTGCGGGAAGGGTGCTGGAGGTCGCTTCTTTTCTTGGCTTGAGTTAGATCCTGCTTAGGTACTTTTTCTAAAAACCTTCTCTTGCATTTTCTCAGTCTCCTCCGCAACCTCTTTTTCCTTGTTTATTTCCTCGTGGGCTGGTTGCATTCTTACTTATGTTAGCCCGGTTGACTCATCTAACTCAATTGACACTGACACAAGTGTTTCAGTTAACCGGCTCTCACGAGCAATTTCTTGCTTTAAATCAAGATCTCTACCATTTCTCAAGCTCACCGCCATAAGCGGCTTTGGGCCCTGCTCTTTTGGATTGACATGTGTGTCCGCAGGTAACGTCCCTTGAGGACGATTGTTAAGGGACATGGATAATTTCCCTAGTTGAATCTCAATGCCCTTGATAGCCGAATCATGTGACAATACCTTTTCTTGCATTTGGTGGACCTTTTCTTCCATTTTCCTGCTGGCCCCAATGAGTTGTTGCAACATTCCTTTAATTTCAGATAACCCATCATCCTGCCTCACTATCTGCCGTTGTTGAGGTTGTTGATAAGTTAGCTGCTGAATTTGCTGGTTGTATCCTTGTTGCCTTTGGTAAGGTACTACTTGACCCTATGGTCGCATAACTCTAGGATTGTTGGTATTATTGTACTGTTGTTGTGCCGGTCTATACTGCTGATTTTGCTGCCCCCAATTCTGACCATCTTGTCTCTATCCTCCATAGTTGCACACATAGTTCATGTTATCTTAATAGTTCTGGCTGTCACTTTCACCACTCCACGAACACACGTATGGTTGGTTAATGCATGGTGTACATAATCCCTCATTAGTCGTGTCAACTATGTGTACATGCTTCTGGCCTGATTCATCAATCTTCTTGGTGAGGATACTCATTTGCGTCATCAGAGTGGCCATATTTTCGGCTATGGAATTGTTCGGGTCCAATGCTACTGAGTAAACTATAGGGGTGATTGTGGAATCTCTTGTCATCCATCCCGAGGTTTGAGCCATTTTATCTAGCAGGACCTTACGCTCTCGAAATGACTTGCTTAAAAATGCTCCACCTGCTGAAGCATCAACATTGGCCTTCAAGTTGTCCGCCAATCCCATGTAAAACCGTTGTCCCAACATCTAATATGGAATGCCATGATGGGGACACTTAACCTGCTTGGCAGTCTTATTGGATGGGTAGAACTTATTCAAAAACTGCTTGACTAATTCCTCCCAAGTTGGGATGGAATTTATGGGGAGCGAATTAAGCCAAGTTTGGGCTTCTCCTGCCACTGAGAAGGGAAACAACAACAGTCTTATTGCTTCCGGTGTCACATTTAGTTGACTTTGCGTGACACAAATTGACAGAAAATTTTTCAGATGCTACTGTGGATCTTCAATGTAAGACCCGTAGAACAGTCCCTTACTTTGCAGCAGATGTAGCATGTTGTTTGTGATTTGAAATGACTCCTCTTGTATCCGAGGGACTGCAATTGCAGTTGCCAAATTTTCAGCAGTGGGTTGTGCCCAATCATACAAAGCTGCTTCACGCACAAGAGGTGCCACACCCTGATTTTTTGGGTCATTCACATTGTTTCGATTGTTTTGATTATCCAAAGCGTCGGCAATGTCTGGTTCAATTTGTTCTCTTGGCTGATGATGTTGTTTGTCTTTCTTGTTTGCATGATTTAATGCCTTGAAAGTTTTCTTAAGATCCGGTAATGCTTCAAATAATTTACCAGTTCTTAAAGAGTTTCTAGGCATATACCTATAACACACAAGACCACAAACATTAGAATTTCAATGTAATGAATAAAAATGAAGAAAATTGACTAAACTAAGAATCCTAACAATTTTTATAGCTGTAATTAGTAACGCTGTTGCGTCCCCGGCAACGACGCCAAAATTTGATCACCCCCAACTATGCCTCCTAAGAGGTCTAGCGGTCGTTGCAAATATAATCCGGTTTACAAATCCGGAGTCGAATCCCATAGAGAAATAACGTGTTAATTACAACTAGCATGAATTCAAGTAATCAACCTTCAGAAATATTATAAAACAATTCGACAGTTTACTAACTAAGATCAAAGTAATTAAATGCAGTAATTTATAACTAACAAAGTAAATATTGTAGACAAGATTTGGAAAAGTCTAATGTTATAATTTTCCCTATTGTCGGAATCTTTCCCGCTACGTTTCCTATAAATTTGCCTAAATATTTTCTACCGATCGTGAGTACTTTAAGTGTCGTAGCTCTCTCTAAAGTAACTACTACAATTTACTAGACGTATTCTCTCAAACTACGCTAGCTGGCACTAATTTACCGCTCACGACGATCGCACCAAGGCTTCGTTATCTCTATTCTTGCCTTTGAACCCTCCGTATCGATCTCTCAACTACGTTAGGAGTGGTTTTGTTCAACAACTACTTAAATGTGCACTATCTCTCGAGCAATATACACACTAAATAGGCACAATTAATTGAGAGCTCTTCAATTAACAACAATGAATATATACTTGAACAAGTAGAGAAAAATCAAAGACAAATCTATATTAAACGCAGTAAAGAATCATCCTCCAATAGGTTCCATCAAACCTTAGATAAAAGAGTTTAGCTACTCATAAATACAACATCAATCAACATAATGTTTAAAGACATGAAACTACAAAGTAAAGATATAAAGGAAGGGAAAACTCGTTTGATTCTTGCTCCACAGTGCTTGGCAGCCTATTTCTTCTCCAAAATCATGTCCAACCCTAGAATAACTCATTTGGGGAGTATTTATGTCAATCCCCCGGTCCAATTTTGGGTTTGGATCTTTTAACCCGCGACTTTTAATTACCGTGCTATAGACCTCGCGAAGCCTGGTCTATAGCGCGGTCGACCTGGCTATAGACCTCGCGAAGCCTGGTCTATAGTGCGGTCGACCTGGCTATAGTTCTCGCGAAGCCTGGTCTATAGCGCGGTCTACCTGGCTATAGACCTCGCAAAACTTGGTCTATAACACGGTCAACCTGGCTATAGACCTTGCAAAGCGTGGTCTGTAGCACAATTTAGATACTTGATGCTTTTGTGCTCTTTTCTTGTATTTTTGTCCTCTTTTTGTGCAATTTTCATTTGATAATTCCTTCCGATGTTGCTACACATAAAACAACATAATTTAGCTCAAATATAGGACGAGTAATAATGTGCTAAAAGTAAAGCATTTTGGCATCACATCAGCAACTCTAGAGTTTCAAATCCTCTGAAGTATTTTTAATTTCTAAATTCACTTAGTTATATTATTTAGTGCTTTTGATGTAGGTTTTGACTCTCAGATTCCTATTAAATAATTATAATTAATAGCTACAGTTCAGCTACTTTTACTTTTAGTACGAGACAAATACTAAAAAAATCCAAAGATTATGGATACTTAAATACATATTTTTGAACGATCTTTATATTTAATTTCAAATATTGATAAAATTTCAGTGAAAGTATTTGAAAATTTATTGCTGAAAATTTAGAATATGAAACGATAACGACCGAAATAATTGGAGCGGAAAGATCTAAGTGATATACTCAATAATTAATATTTTGATTTTATAACAGTTTGGTTATATTCTTTCTGCAAGTTAAGTGTCTTACTGCCCTATTCGTAGCCGATATGATCGTATTCAAGTGAAAGTTATATTTAATATTTTTAAAAAATAAGGAATTAAATATCCATATAACATACGATAGAAATTATCACATTTGAGAAATACTCTTTAAGTACATAAATTTTTAATCAGTATCATTAGTTTGGGTTGAGTGTTTCTGCCAGCTTGGTGAGTATTTTCGTATTTCATGGGTTTAAAATTGAAATCCATTAGTAGTATCCTTTACCTCTTTCCCTCTCACTTCACTATTGTAATAAATGTTTTTAAGCAAAATAAAACAAAATTGGTTATATAGAGTCGTGTGGATTGTGTGGTTTAGTTGGAGAAGGATTACATACTTAGGATGGGATTTGGCATGGACTTTAATTTCCCATTTGTGGGATAACATGTATTATGTGGTAAAATGGTTACTTTACTATTTGGTGTTATTTTCTTTATAGTGATGCTATTCGTATCATACATGTTAATACCAAGATTACCTTAAACAAATCATTTTTGAAGTATCTTTTTTTATCAATGTTTAAAGTAGATAATAGCAATTAATTAGGAAGCAATAGGAAGAAAAAAAAAGATAAACTTAAGCAACCAATTTTTATACTTGAAATTGTTCTTCCAGATAGATAATTCATATTAGATAAGGTTATGATGTTTAGGTTTTAAAGTCAACTAATATTCTTATTTAAAAGAAAATGACGGCAATAATTGAAAATTTGTTGTTTAACTTGGATACATTTAACTAATATTCTCATTTGTATTGCTGATAAACTAAGATTGCAAGGGTGAGGATCAAAATTTCTTATTATTGACTACTTGGCTAATGCTAACTTTAGGACCTTTTTCTCCTTTTATTCACTCATTAAATTGCTCCCTAAGGATGATATTAGGTACTTGCTGAGCTAAATGTATACGCATTGGTAATTATCTTCGGAAATCGATTGAGTTGTTCTAAGATCATCATTTAGGCCTATTTAAGTTGTGTTACTTCCTAACTATTAATTCCGACTCTTTAAAAATAATATTTTGATTTGAAACACTTTTCATTTTTCAATCATTAATATGATTTCCAAAGCAACGTCTATATCTCATTTTGTTATTTGATTTTACTTTTTGTCAATGTTCTATGCACGATAAATTATGTCTTTTCATATAATATTTTAATAATTGACACGGTAACTACGTGCAACACACATATATAGAAACTAGTTAATTTGATAAGTGCTTTTGAGCAGCAATTAATGTTTGGTCATTCTTTTAAAAGTACTTATAAGTATATTTGTTTTCAAAAATGCTTTTGAAAAAAAGTATTTTTGGATAGAAATTATTTTTTTGCTTTTCAAAAACTGCTTCTGCTTCTACTCAAAATATTTATTTTTCTTTCTAAAAATTTGGCCAAATACTTTAACATAGGAAAAGCAAGCACTTTTGGCTCAAAAATTCAGTTTCGGCCAAAGGAAGCTTGGCCACATTATGAAAGAGTTTTCGAATATCTTTGCAGAAGGTTACCGCTCTTGGTTCAGGATCTTGTTGTTAAAGTGGTAATATTGAGTCCGGAACCAAAGTATGGTTTATTTGGACTCAAGAGACACAAATAGGTTAAAATAAACTGCGCACCATTTTATATATAGTGTTGTTATTCACCGCGCTATACTTTGACGTGGGGTATTCACACTAGTAAAATTGATTCCCAATTAGCATAACGTGTTAGAACCAGTATTTTAAAAGGCGTGGGCGTAAGGCGAGACGTTTTACATATGCCTCAGCGAGGCGTAAGCCCCATATGTATTTAGTTTTTAATATTTTATAAAATAATATAATGACAGTAAATATTTAAAAACAGGTAAAATTGCATAAAAATTGAAAGAAACTATATATATGTGTGCTCCATCCCCACAAAAAACTAATCAAAATAATCTATTATACGTTACTTACAAGCACAAGTAATTTGAGTCTAAAAGAATAAAGTTTTCTATATGGAGGAACAACAAGGATGATTGTTGCGACCAAACACACTCACGCAAGTATACGCAAGTAATAAAGTGACTAAAAGTCGGATGTCGAACCCACGAAGACTTATGATTAACTATTAAC
>AWOL01S0169779.1:0-14597 GCA_000715115.1 Nicotiana otophora | reverse complement strand
CTAAAATTACTTGCGGATGGGGCCTTTTTGGTGTTGTCTCGCTCCATCCTGCTTCTTAGCTTTCGAGTTTCCATTACCTGAGCAAATGCCACCAGCTTCCCATAATTCATATAAGAATTCAAGTCGGCGGTGGAAGCCTCATTAATAACCAGAGGACTAAGATCGCGCACAAACCTGCACACCCTAGCCTCCATAGTGGGAAACATGTAGAGAGCATACCTCGAAAGATCTACAAACTTCAGGTGGTAATCANTTTCACTCAATGACTAGCTCATTTGGAAACTCAAACCTAACAGTTCTGGTTCAGAAATCAAGCTTAGCAAAAACTGAGTAATGATAGTTCATTCCCATTATTAGATCAAAACCACCATCACCAATTCGATGAGGTCAAATATGGTGTTTTGACTATGCATTGAGATAATACAATTATTATAAACTCGCGTGGCAACAAAAGACTCGCCAACTGGATTATATATAGAGAACGACTAACAAATATTTCCGGTTCTATCCCGAATTCCATGACGGCATAAGGAGTAAGATATGATAATGTAAAATCGGGATCTATAAGAGAATACTTATCATGATATTGAACGGTCAATATACATGTGACATTGGAGAAGACTCTGAACTCTAGTGGACCATCATAACATAAAATCAACTGAGTCCTCCTGAAACCTGAGCACCACCTCTGGTTGCACCACTCCCTACAGGTGCTAGAGAACCCCGAGATAGGGGAGGTGTTGTAGAAGTAGTAGCCGTTGAACTGTCCGGCTGCTCCATACCATTACTGGCATTCTGACGGGATGAAGCGCACTCCCTTTTAATACGGCCCCTAAAACCGCATCTGTAGCATACACCTAAGCCTAGGCGACAAATTCCTGGATGCTTCTTTTCACACTTAGAACATGAGGGCCTCTATTGCGGCTACAATTTCTCGCTTGACTGAACCTGCTGACAAGATCCCCTGTTGCCTTGATCAAGACTAACACGGCCCCACTACTACTGACTGGGCCTTGATGGTGCTGCACTAGCTAACATTTGAGCAATTAACTGTGGCGGTCTGGATGACCCTCTCCTGAACAATGCCTTTCCAACACCACCACTAAAAGAACCACTAAAATTACTTGCGGATGGGGCCTTTTTGGTGTTGTCTCGCTCCATCCTGCTTCTTAGCTTTTGAGTTTCCATTACCTGAGCAAATGCCACCAGCTTCCCATAATTCATATAAGAATTCAAGTCGGCGGTGGCAGCCTCATTAATAACCAGAGGACTAAGATCGCGCACAAACCTGCACACCCTAGCCTCCATAGTGGGAAACATGTAGAGAGCATACCTTGAAAGATCTACAAACTTCAGGTGGTAATCCCATACGCTTGGGTTTCCTTCGTTCAAATATTTGAACTTAGCAGCACGGACTATCCTAGTCTTAACAGGGAAGAAATGATCGATAAAGGCCTTCGTGAACTCACTCCCCTTTGTCGGAGGATCACCTTCATCGTAGGACTCTTCCCATAACTCGTACCAAGTATACACTACTTCATTCGGGCAATAAGAGGCTAATTCCACTGGTTCTATCCCAGTGGCATTCATAACACGAATTGTCTTGTGTATTTCATCAATAAACTCTGTGGGTCTTCCTCGGGCTTAGTTCCCGTGAATGGTGGAGGATCTAATTAGAGGAATCTATTCACCCTAGAACTAGCTGAATACCTTTGTTGACTAGAGGAAGTAGATGTAGCATTCAGTCTCTAAGCTGGGGAGGCCACTATCTGAGTCAACAATTATATGGCTCCCCCAAGGTTTCCATCAGAAACACTAGGACTGGTGGATGAAGGCGAAGCTGGAGCTGGAGTATCGGTTGGAGGAGGCATTTACACATCCTCAGTCGGAATCTCAGCATGGGTTACTAGAAGTAAGGAGGTGTTGTAGTTGGGGAAGTGACTTCACCTCTTGTGTGCTCATTCGCAACATCAGGCACAACTTTAGATGCCACTCTTGGGGTGGAATTTGCCCTTTGGCTATTCTTCGCCTTCTTCCTAGGGGCCATATTCTGAAAATTTGAACAATGCACGAGTTAAAAGGATAATAATCAAGCTCTATCGCATGATCTAAAGTGTCAAAGAAGGGTCATATTCCTAAATACCCAATTTGCCTCTTAATTATAGATGCGGCCTACTTCACACCGATAAGAAGGACTCTACTAGACACGACTCTGATAATCTAAGACACTTTAAAACCTTAAGTTCTGATACTAAGTTTGTCACGCCCCGAGCTAGGGGAGCGGGAACGACGCTCAAGTGAGGTGACCCAGTCAAGAAAGCCTACTTGGTGTCTCATATCTACCCCTTAGCCATGAATGACTTACGAAGGAATAACATTTTATGATCAACCGAGAAGATGGGAATGTGCAATACTGATTTTCATTCATTAAAGAGTTTATCTAATGAGTATTTATATTTTTAGTTGAGAGATCATTAGTTACCGACATAATAACAAATAACCACCATTTGCACGGTATTGCATCCGATCTCGACCCTATCGGCCAAGTCGTCTCACCAAAATATTATTTGGATTGACGTGTCTATGCTAGCAATACAATACATCATCCCAATATTGGGGCATAATCTCATCATGGTGCAAAAGGGGACGAGTCCCCAATTGATCCTACACGAGCATTTGTAGTTTCGAATATAGGCCTTTACAACCTACACCTTCTCGATTAGATAACAACACTCCCAAAAACTTTCTATTCAAAAGCATTTCATAAAATCCTTTTTCTTTTCATTTGTCCCTTGGGACATAATCATCATTCTAATTTTGGTAAAATGGCAACATTTCATTTTCATACCCTTGCCATTGCTTATCATAAGACGTTGGAGATATTTCTAAAGTTTGAAACATTTAATAATTTTCCAAATGGAAAGCGTAGTGATTGCCACTGAAAACATGAACTGAACTCATAAGCATTTGATAAATCGATCGTAACTAAAATATTTTTCAACAGAGAGTATAATGATGTCAACTGAAACATGTCTTGAGTATATGAGCATCAAATAAATCATTTGTTTGAGGCAATTCATGGAAAAAAGAGTAGGAATTAGAACAAATAATATTTGGAATATATGAGGAGTTCATGGAATCTAATTCTATGGAAGGAGTTTATCCATACATATCTTAATCGAGCTTTTCTTAGGATCCCCGTGATGTTCCTGTACTCGAAATACTTTAATCTACATCAACATAATTCAATTAAACCATTATTAGTATGGATTCTCATATATTTACTATGCATACTTGTCTATCACTTCCTACAATGTGATTTCTTCGTCACACGATCAACTTCCTTATCAACAATTTATCTACCACCATCCTTAGGAAACCAAAAAACCTCCATTAATACATACATGCCCAACTATTCATTCCCAACCCAAAAATCACATATCATATTCTTCACATACACTCAAATTTGAGATAGAGGGCTTATGACTTTCAATCATCATCCCATAAGCCGCAAAACCAAAATCTTACTTATCAACTCATTATTGAATATTGAAATGTGAGATAGGGGATGAAATCTTACCTTGTCAGTAGAAGCTCTTGTGAGCTCTACCCGTAAATCTTCAAGCAATGGGAAAGAATTATAGTATAGGGTTAGGAATTGCCAAACCCTCCAAGTCCTTCTAAAATAACCCCTTAGAAACTTTTATTAAAATAGAATCGGGTTAGGAATTTTCAAAAAACAAAATACCCCTCCAAGTCAAGGCTGCAATCACGAAATGGATCGTGAAATGGTCCTCTAGGTTTGAATTGAATTGGATAGATTTGTTGCAGATCTGCAATATGCATAATGATTTTGTGGTCCGCACATTGGACTGCAAAATCTCCCTAAAGCTTTCCCAAATGTTCTCACCAATTCTGTGATGGATACGCGATCCTCAAAATATCTATACGGTCAGCATAACCCTCCGTGAAATATCCCTCATATTCTAGTTTACTTCAGCCCCAATCTGCGATGATTCTGCGGGCAGCGGAACTGATTCGCGGTCTGCATAATTAATAGCATAATCGCCCTCTATGCCAATTCTTTTACGCACTTTGTGATGCATTACACAGTTCACAAATCCGTACCGCGGCTCGTAAGTGCACCGCGAAACTTATGTTACAATCTTCCGAACATATTAGCTTGCCTTTAGCACTATAAAACCTTAAACCCTTAACGGACCTTTACGGGGCCTTACACTTCAAACCTTGGTTGCTTTGACCTAGTGCATTAGACCTCTATGGTCCTTGGTTGGACCCTTGGTAATTATGTCAGGAACCCCTACCTTGAGAGTTGTAGACAAAGTTAGCTTCTTCATTATGAAATTAGTAGAATTCTCGATCATATGATTTCCCTTCTTGAAAGCTTTGCTTAAAGTTTGTGTCCTCTACTGCATTCACCTATTTGGTCCCGTTCACATAAGATGGTAGTGATGATGGATATTTGAGTTGCCAAGTTGGCTATTGCATTGTCCCTTTATTCCTCTTTCTTGATTGCCTTGTTAGACAAGCCTTTTAATGAGCTTCCACTCGCAAACTCAATAGCTATAGTGTGCCAAGTGTCGTTCGTCTTTGTCATTTTATCCAAGAGCTCACAAACTTCCAAGAAAGGATTTTCCATGATTGGTCTGCCAGCCAAAATGTTTGGCACCGACTTATTGACCGAGTCTAGTGCTAGATAGGAAGTTTGTAACAGAATCGAGACACTCAACTCGTGGTTTAGATATTTCCTTAACTTCTTCTTGAACCTTAACTGTGCCTCATGCAGTGTCTCATCCATTGCCTAAAGTACATGATCTTATCAAGGAGTTGAAGCATGCAAGCCGGTAGAAAGAACTTCTCGAGGAACACATTTACCAGCTCCTACTATGTAGTGATATACAAAGTTGGCAAGTCATCTGATTATGTTATAGCTTCCCCTGTTAGTTAAAGAGTAAATAAAGGGACTAAGTTTGTGTTTCGCAAGTAAAGGTAATGCTAATGGGTATATGGTTTAGCTAATTTAATGATGTAGGTTATGAAAAATAATATCTAAATTTCTATTAAAGGTTTCTCGACTCATTCAATAGATACCACTCCTAGATTCTCTCGAAGCTAAACTGTGAGAATTTGAGCGCTCAATATATTCCACGTTAAACTCTTCCTATCTCTAGGTTGAATTTATTAGAAGGGATTTTAAGCCCCAAATACTTGCTATCTAATCTTTCCTAACCTTAACTCTCATTTTCAAGAAACGTTAAAGATAAAATAACACTATTCGATGTTGCAACCACCAAAGAAATGATGCATAAAAAGGAGTACCTATATAATACTAACTTCACTAAACCCAAGCTTTTATATTCACACCCTTTCACATAAGCGTCATTTTACGAGTTCCTCCGGCACACAACACAAAGGACCCACAACCCTAGCTAAAGTATTTAGCTAGACATTAAAGAACAAGAAAAGAAGAAATATAGGATGCAACTTCTCGACTCGGATTTGATTATTATTCATGATTCCATCCTTGAATTTGGAATTTGATTAGTGAATCTAAGTGAGAAAAATTAGGAATTTTGTCAAAGCTTTTCTAAAAATAAAAATGGAGATTTGAATCCCGATTTAGAGTCGGTTTTGGATAAACCTTGTATATTTGAACTCGTATTCGAATGAGTAGTCAGGATTTGTAACTTTTGTCGGGTTCTGGGATGCGGGCTCGAGTTGAAGTATTTTTCTACTTTTTGATATTTGATAAAGATCTGAGCTTTATTACTTGGAATCAATTTCTATAGCCATGTTTGATGTTATTGAGTTATTTTTTCATAGATTTGACCAGCTTGGAGCTTGACTCGAGAGGCAAGAGATTTTTAGAGTATTGATTTAGTTTGTTTGAGGTGTGTATCTTACTAACCTTTTGTTGGGGAATACCTCTTAGGATTTGGCCTTAATTGTTTATTCGTGTTATGTGAAAAGCAACGTGCGAGGTGACGAGCGCGTACACGTGTGCTATGTATGGCTTATGACCAGATTAGACCTTAGGCTATTAATGTGCCTTAATTTGATGATGTAATTTATATGAAACATGAATAAATCACTTTGTGACTACATGATCATGATCGCTACATTTGATTTTGCCATAGTCATGCTTTATGTGTTGAACACCCATCCATATTATTCTGTTATTGTCAAGTCCTTGTGCACTTTGTTGATAAGTTATGAGTTTATATCTTTGATGAAACTTTGGTATTATTATTTTGTGATAATTGTGGCACATGTAGACATGTTAAGCAGATTTATTGGGGGTGTCAGATTGAGATCTTTATCGTGCAATTGTAATTATTATTGTGCGCGTGGGGCAAAATACGGGTAGCATTTTCTCGTGTTTCTCATGTCGCGAAATAAGGGTGGTGATATGCGCATGTAGATAAATAAAGAGAGAATTTTATTGCTATGTGCACATGCAGTAAAATAAGGGTGGCATTGTTGATGATGTTATGTGATGATTTGGGAGTGTCTATCTTGATGTTTCTTATGTGTTGCAACGGGGTTGATATTCTAATCATTTGCATTTTTTTTAAAACTATGTCTTGTATTTTGAACGAGTTGTTAGTTAAATTTAATATGCTATCAGATGCCCCCATTCTTGTTTGATGATTTGTTGGAAAATGTGGATTCTTCTATGCTGAGTTATTATCATATGTTCTAACAAGATTGTCGATGTTATTTTCCATTTCATATTATGTTGTCAGTTATTCATATATTTCACATGTTATTTGACTAGTGAGTATCATATGACTTGAACTTCGTCACTACTTTACCGATGTTAGTCTTGATACTTACTGGGTACCGATCATGGTGTACTCATACTATACTTCTGTATATTTTGTGCATATCCAGGTGTTGAAGGCAGTGGATCTTGAGAGTGAGAGCTTGCATCGAACATGAGAATTGAAGGAAGAGTTGCACGCTGTTGCAGTCCCTTGAAGACTCATCCTTTAAGTTGATACTGTTAATTTTACTATCGGAATTGTATTTGAGTATTCTGTATATATTCAGTTAGAGCTCATGATTCTGTATTACCTAGTTTGGGGAAAAGTATTGAGTATAGCCATTTTGGCTTGTGTTAACTTTATTTTCTCTTTTATAAACTCTATCTTATTATATGATGTTTTATTAATTTAATGTTGTTAAGTGATAGGCTTACCTAGTCTTATAGACTAGATACCATCATGACCTCTATGGTGGGATTTGGGTCGTGACATCTCCCAAAGCTGATATTGGTACCACACCCTAGCAATCACCCATTTCGGCAGCACCTAGATCTGTGCATAAAGTGCAGAGTGTAGTATGAGTACAACCGACCCCATGTACAAAATAAGTAACAAGTCTAACATTGTGCTGCAACAAGTGACGAGCTTGGCAAGGTCCAATTATTCAGTACCAGTACCCAATAACAACAATAATAGTATAATAATGGCAAAAGGAAAGATAACTTAAGTAATATTAAGTGCGACCTTTACACAATAAGAATGCAATAAGCGCGCTTTTCAAGAATATCAGTTAAGGCATCGATTCGTCCACAGATATCACCTAATATGTGTTTCCAAGTGCATCACATCAAGTAGAGACATCAAGTATAACACATCTCAGCACATGTGTAGTGCCTGGCTCAATTTCTCTTAATCATCACGTACAACAACACTCANTAGTGAGTATCATATGACTTGAACTTCGTCACTACTTTACCGATGTTAGTCTTGATACTTACTGAGTACCGATCATGGTGTACTCATACTATACTTCTGTATATTTTGTGCATATCCAGGTGTTGAAGGCAGTGGATCTTGAGAGTGAGAGCTTGCATCGAACATGAGAATTGAAGGAAGAGTTGCACGCTGTTGCAGTCCCTTGGAGACTCATCCTTTAAGTTGATACTGTTAATTTTACTTTCAGAATTGTATTTAAGTATTCTGTATATATTCAGTTAGAGCTCATGATTCTGTATTACCTAGTTTGGGGAAAAGTATTGAGTATAGCCATTTTGGCTTGTGTTAACTTTATTTTCTCTTTTATAAACTCTATCTTATTATATGATGTTTTATTAATTTAATGTTGTTAAGTGATAGGCTTACCTAGTCTTATAGACTAGATACCATCATGACCTCTATGGTGGGATTTGGGTCGTGACATCTCCCAAAGCTGATATTGGTACCACACCCTAGCAATCACCCATTTCGGCAGCACCTAGATCTGTGCATAAAGTGCAGAGTGTAGTATGAGTACAACCGACCCCATGTACAAAATAAGTNATGTGTTGAGTTTGGAGTTCAGTTTATTCATCAGTTATTCCGCAATTTGTTAGGCTTACCTAGTCTTAGAGGCTAGGTGCCATCCTGTCTCTTATACACATCTCCTTGCCCAAGTGCTGATCAGATCTAAGTCAACGATCAATATCACTTTGCCCTATATGGGGCATGGCGCACGTGTCAAGTAATAATCTATACCATTTAGCCTAATGTGGAGCCCGACGTACGCTTCACCTCATTATCAATATTAAATCGGCTCTATGGCCCAAGATGAGTCATCAACCACTCAAGACTCAACTATTCACATCTCACAGTACTCAGCTCAAACCATGTCACACATATAAGGCATCAATAGCATATGAAATAACATAGAAAGAATATGCAGAGGCAGAGATATAATACATGGATGTAACATCATGACTGAGAATATAACTACAATTAAGGCAAATAGTTTAATAGAGCAAAAATATCCTTATCATATCGCAAATAGATAAGCACATAACCTAGACATGATTCCTAACATGAATAGTAGCTCAAGTAGTTATACAAGTAAATAACATAGAAAGAATATACAAAGGCAGAGATATAATACGCGGATGTAACATCATGACTGAGAATATAACTACAATCAAGGCAAATAGTTCAATATAGCAAAAATAGCCTTATCATATCTCAAATAGATAAGCACATAGCCTAGACATGATTCCTAACATGAATAGTAACTCAAGTAGTTATACAAGTAAATAAAATATGGAAATAATGGCATGATAGCAAAATGAGGTACATAATAGCCCAATTCCATTCGGATCATGAATAACCACAATGTATGCATATACGTGTGTCACCTAGCATGTGCGTCACTCCCAACATATCTCAAAAATCATATTCAACGAGGAATTTACCCTCAAACCAAGTTTAGATAAGTTACTTACCTCAAAGAGCGTAGATCAATACTCTAAACTTCCCTTCCCCACGTGAATCGACCTCCAAAAGGATCGAATCTAATCATAAACAACTCAATAACATCAAACATGACTATAAAAATCGATTCCAAACAATAAAACTCCAATCTTTATAAAATTTCACAAAGACAACAAATAATTCAACCCAGGCCCACTTCCCGAACCCCAACAAAAGTCACGAATCCCGACTACCCATTTGAATACGAGTCCCAATATACAAGTTTTATCTAAATTCAACTCTGAATCGGTGTTCAAATCTCAATTTTTCTGAAATGACTCGGCCGATCGTTTTGCGAGTATTAGCCCCGAACCCCTATTTATTGTTCCCTCTATTTCATTTTGTGGTTACGTAAGTTACCGGGAGGATTTACTTTTGGTTTCAGAGTAAAATGGGACACATAGTCCCTAAAATAAAAGTTTAGGTGATAGGAATCGACCGTAGTTTGAATTGTTTGAAGACAACTCCGGAATAGAATTACAACGGTTCCTATAGCTTCGTAGGGTAACTTTGGTATTAGAAGCGTGTTCGGATGTTGAATTGGAGGTTCGTAGGTCATTTTAGCGTCAATTGGCGAAAATTGGAAAATTGGATGATTTTTGGAAAGTTTGACCGGGAGTATACTTTTTGATATCGGGGTCGGATTCTGATTTCAGAAGTTGGAGTAGGTCCGTAATGTCAATTATGACTTATCTGCAAACTTTGAGGTCAATCGGACTTGATTTGATAGGTTTTGGCGTCGGAGGTAGAAGTTTGATGTTTTAAAGTTCATTAGGCTTGAATCGATGTGCAATTCATGTTTTTAGCATTGTTTGATGTGATCTAAAGGCTCCACTAAGTCCGTATGACATTTTAGTTCTTGTTGATAAGTTGGTTGAGGACCCAAGGACCTCAGATGAATTTCGGATGGTAAACAGAGCAAATTTGGACTTGCGAGAATGGTTGAAGGCACCAGCTCTGGCGTAATTGCACCTGCGCAAGATTGACCGCAGATGCGAGCCCGCAGAAGTGGCACATTGATTGCAGAAGCGGGCTAGAGCAGTATGGGTAGAGGTCGCATATGGGAGGAAAATTCCGTATCTGCGACACCGCAGATGCGGACAAGGAGGTCGCAGGTGCGCTGGAGCCACAGAAGCAGACTACTTCTCGCAGAAATGAGTCCACGGAAGCGAATAGGAGATCGCAGAAACGGAGGCACGGCAGCCTGGGCAAAACCGCAGAAGCGGTGCTTTTTTCACAAAAGCGGGACCGCAAAAGGGGGACCGCAAATGCGGTCAACTGATCCGCAGAAACAAAAACACTAGGCAAGCTCTATTAATTCAAGGGTTCAGGATTTTTATCATTATTGGACATTTTGAACTCGGGTTTTGGGACTTTTATTATTATTGACAGTTTCGAGGGATTTCTTAAGGTATGTCTTTTGTACTTATTTTTGATCAATAACCTTGTTTTCCCATTGATTTTCCCACCTAGTTAGTCTGTATTTAAGGTGGATATTGGCAGTTTGAGGCTAGGGATTTTGAGAGCTTAATTTGAGGTTTTGAGTGGAGATTTGGTGTCGTATTTTGATAAAAATGGTAAGGATGGACTCGTGGTCGAATGGGTGTTTGAAATTTGTGACTTTTATCTGATTCCGAGACGTGGACCCTGGTCGACTTTTTGGGCCGAATTTTCAATTCTTTGCTTAAGTCGTAGTTTTATTATTTAAATTAATTTCTTGTAGTTATATTTTTAGTATGAAATTGTTTTGGCTAGATTCGAGCCGATCGGAGTTGGAAAGTCGAGGGAAAGGCAACATTATCGATTGATTGAGCGAGATTTGAGGTAAGTGACTTGTCTAACGTTGTGTGGGGGAAATCCCCTTAGGATTTGGTATTGTTGTAACAATTTGTGATTTGTGAGCGTCGTGTACGTGAGGTGACGAGTGCGTACACGGGCTAATTGTGAAAATTTTGATTCTTGCTGAGTTGTCTTCTTTTAAATTACTTAACAATGTTGCCTTAGCATATGTAGTAATCATGATTACCCTAGTATCGCATGTCTACGTGCCTTAAATCTTACTTGCAATTTGTGCAAGATGCTTAGTTGAATTACCTTCTTCCGTTGATTTTAATTAAATCTTTAACTGTAAAACTTTCTTGCTGTAAATTCGTTGTTCCTTCGGTTTGATTGTCTACTGCATATTTACTTTGGGACTACTAGGCGGTACCTCGGGAGATCACCCTATCTTGCATATTTACTTTGAGACTATGAGGCGTTTACTCGGGAGATCCCCTTGGCTTGCATATTTACTTTGGGACTACAAGACGTTTACTCGGGAGATCCCCCTGTCTTGCATATTTACTTTGGGACTATGAGGCGGTTCCTCGGGAGATCCCCCTGGCTTGCATATTTACTTTGGGACTACGAGCGGTACATCGAGAGATCCCCCTGTCGTGCATATTTACATTTGGGACTACGAGGCGGTACCTCGGGAGCGCCCCTGTTGTTTACCTCTATTTGATGTGGTGTTATTTTTTGAAGTTTCTCGTTGTTTAAATTCTAAATCATTTAAAATATTATTATATCTTCTGCCTTACTATTCTTTTAAACCAGTGGGGCCCTGACCTGACCTCATCACTACTCTACCGAGGTTCGTCTTGGGACTTACTGGGTACTGTTGTGCTGTACTCATACTACACTTCTGTACATTATTTTGTGCAGATCCAGGTTCTTCCCACCAGACCAGATACTAGTGAGTTGGATCGCATGTGGAGACTTCAAGGTATATCTGCCAGCGTTCGCAGACCTCGGAGTCCCCCTATACCCTTATTTTATTTTTTCCCTTATTCTCTTTAGACTTTTTGTATAGACACTTAGTATTTTCTCTTAGAAGCTTGTGACTTATTTCTATCGGGTTTTGGGAGTTGTAATTCTTAAATCGCAGTTTGTATTTATATATCATGTGTTGAGTTTGGAGTTCAGTTTATTCATCAGTTATTCCGCAATTTGTTAGGCTTACCTAGTCTTAGAGGCTAGGTGCCATCACGACATCCTACGGAGGGAAATTGGGGTCGTGAGATTTTCACTCTCCAAAATCATAGTCAAATTCCCTAAAATCCGACTACGTATCGGGGTTCAAATGTTTATTTTTCACTCTCTAAAACCATAGTCAAAATCCCCAAATTTCTACTTCAAATCACATAATCTATATGTAATAATCTATAGAAAAGCAAGAATATAATGTAAAAATCAAGTAAACTTCACTTACCCTCTTGCCTTGTGTGAAAAGCCTCTTCGCAAATTGCCCCTCTCCAAGTCTAGGCTCAAAATATGAAATAATGAGTCTAAGTCCCGAGATTACACAACTTATAAGTTTCCCCAGTGATACCCTTCATGAACGCGGCCACTGCCTCGCATTTGTGAAGTTAAAAAATTTCGCTGCCAGAATTAACCTTTCCTGAAAGTGGCCCCCAACCAGCAAACGCTATGCACAAAGTTCCATTGGTCTACGCGAACACGGTGGCCTTCTCCCGAACGTGAAGGCCAAACACCTGACTAACCCAACCATCCTCAATCTACGTGAACGCGATGCCCGGGTCGTGAAAGTGAAGACTAAGCCGCCTCACCTACCGCGAACGCTACCCTTGTGTCGCGAACACAAAGAAGAAAATGCATTTTGCCCCCAATTAAGCCTCCATGATTGCGGGACCTGATCTGCGATCGCGAAGCACACCAGACACCAACAGTCTTCAGCTATCCAACCAAGCTCCATGTGGTCTGAAACTCACCCGAGCCACCCGGACCCCGACAAATCATACTAACAAGTCCGTAATCACTACCCCGACATATCCAAAATGTCAATACACATGCAAGATCACCACATCTATGAATCAATGATCAAACCATCAATTGAACTTTTATTAACTTCATAAGCTTCTAACTTCCAACTAAACGTTTGATTCCTTTCAAACAAACTCGAAATGCAACCAAATTTCGCACACAAGTCCCAAATGACATTACAAATATATTCCAACTTCCAAAACAACAAACCAACCCAGATAGCCTCAAAATTAACTCGTGGTCAAACCTATTAACTTTCCAAAGCTTCATATTTCCAACTTTCGAGAATTAGATCCAAAACATCCTAGGAACGTCAAAATCCAAATTCGGACACACGCCCAAGTCCAAAATCACCACATGAACCTATTGGAACCATCAAATCACCAATCTGAGGTTATTTACATAAAATTCAAATATTGGTCAACTCTTATAACTTAAACCTCCAACTAGAGAGCTACGTATTCTAATTCATTCCAAAACCTTCCCGAAACCAAACCAACCATCTCCATAATTCACATAACAACAAATATACACACATGGAGCATCAAATAGGGGAACATGGATCAAATACGCAAAATGATTGGCCGGTTTGTTATAATATTTAAGCCTCGTTTTCCTATTTGATTCTTCACGTATGTTTGTTTATTATTTTGTGACTTCCCCATATAGTTGGTTTGGCTTCAGAAAGGTTTGAGAGTGATTTGGGATACTTGGTCTCATTCTGGAAGCTTAAGTTGCTAGAGTTGACTAAGGTTTGACTTTTGATAAACGCCATCAGATTTGTGATTTGTTGGTTCCAACATGTTTGTAACATGATTTTGGACTTAGATGTATGTCAATTTTTGATTTCGAGGTTCCTAGAAGGTTTTGGTTGTATTTGTTAAAAGTTAACAATTTCAAGGTTTGGAGAGTTCATAAGGTTGAACGGAGTTGACTTTGAAATTATTGGGTTCAAATTGGTGTTTCATGATTTTAGATATGCTCATTTAATTGATTGAAACTTGTGTTCAAAGTTGAGTTATGATCCAGAATGTCTAAGTGTGATTCTAATGCGTTTGGTAAAGTTAGAATGTATGAAACTTAAGAGAAAGATTTCGATCTTTGATCTTGGTCTTGATATTATTTATGGTGTTTTGAGCCCTTGGATAAGTTTGAATTAAGTAGATGGAATTTTTGGTATGATTGATGAGGTCTCGGGGCCCTCATGTGTATTTTGGGTTGGTTTCGGGTCATTTCCCTTTGTGTAGCAATGCTAGTTTTCTCGTACGAGGCAATGGAGCTGAGTCTCGCGATTGCGGAGAACGGAGGCTAGCAGGTGAGATTTTGCTCATCAAATTCTCGATCAAGTGTTTGCATTCGCGTAGTGTTAGGGGAAGGAGTATTGTGATCATGTGCTTGGGATTGCGTTCGGGATGGTGTGGAGTCAGACATGAAGTTTGGCCTCATGTTCGCATGGGTGGTCCCGTGTTCGCATAAAGGGCGGGCCTAGTT
>AWOL01S0169734.1:0-18067 GCA_000715115.1 Nicotiana otophora | reverse complement strand
TCTTAAGGATAATCAAAAATATTTCTAGTATTGCCATTCTTGCGCACGATCACACAAATACATACACATGAATGTGTTTGGTAGAATTTTTTACAGAAAATAAGTCACTTACTGCAACCAAATACCAAAAATTATTTTTGACTTTCTTCCCATATGTTTTTCTCATATAATCTATTTAAAGTAGTTTCTAGATGATTTCATATCTCTTATATAGACTACCAAGTACCAATATTATGAAAACATTTACATGCCAAATATGAACCAAACAGAATAAGATACTTTAAAGATGACATCTACTTCATTTAGTAGCTCATCAAGGGATGTACTTTGAAATATTGTTTAGATAAACTCATAAACATGAGCAAGGGTTAAGTTCACAAATTGAAAGAGCTAGTTTTGAACTTTTGACCTTTGAGGCAGGTCACCTGACTAATGGACAACTTCAAATTTAACAAGTAACGTCAAGTTTAACAAATTTTGCCCAATGAATAACACTTTTAATGTTTGACTTGAAGGTTAACCCATTAGTCAAGTGACCTACCCCAAAAAGTAAAAGTTAAAAACCACCCCTTATAGTATTTTATTTATGCCTTTTTTGCACGAGGAGCTCTCAAACTTGTGGCTAATCTGTTTGGGCCATTAAAACTCAATCTTCCCAATTGACACATGGACACTGCTCCCTCAATTTTGCACTTTAGTGAAATAGTTATTCCTGTTGATGGGAGGACATTAGTCACCCCTGACCAAAGTGGTTAAGGAAGTTTTTCTAACACCACAAGGTCAAGTGTTCAAGACTGGTATGGTTCTTCTAATGGGAAAAAAAGAGGTATTCTAAAATACCTCCTTTTATTAAATTTTTCCTCTCAAATTATTTTGTCCTCTATTATATAGGAGTGCCTCAACAGTTGATTTGTAGAAACTTAAAACTTCTTTAAAGTTAACAGTTGTTAGGATAACTAAAAAGCAAACTAAAACCATATAGATTTAAAAAAAAAAAAAAAAGTGCCAAAGGTGCCGATATCAACTAAGCTGATCACCTACTATAAGATTTACCAACATGCACAAGCGTTTTTAAACCTAAACTTTGAGGCATAAAGCAGGCCTTCAAAGTATAACTTGTCAACATTGCAAGCAAATAGTTTAAACGAAGCCTGGGCTAACCGCCCAAGAAAAATTGTAGTTGTTGGTCCAACATATATATATATAGACGAAGATTTGACAAGACAAAACTCCTAGCCTACACAGAACTAGGAAATTGTACGACGCACCATTGTTGAGAACCAAATGTCACTGCCGAATGGATTAGTATTCCCTCGAGTGCTTGGCCAACTCGCCCTACAGTCAAGAAAACGAACTAAGCATTGTTAGTACGAATGAGCACAAGAATGTTTCAAGCAAAAATCATTCACTCATAACCAAGCGAAAATGAAAATGCAAAATCTGATGCACGGACAAAACCTGATATAAGTCAATGGAGTGAATTCAAAATTTATGAGCTGGACACTTTTTTTAGCCCATCCATAAAGCTTCTTCTCCACGAAGAATTCACTCTCTAAATGGTAAGTAGGCCAAATATATATGTAGGAGTATTTTCCCATACAATGACCAGATGGACCATGATTTTACAAAAACAAAATGGTGATATGGAAAACAACACAAAAAAAAAGAAAAAAGAAAAGGAAGATAGCATCCCCTGGAAATGGTGTCTGATTCTGCAACAATAGAATCAGCTAAAGAGGTGAATCAGCAACCCCCTCTCCATGACCAAGCTGAGACTGGACCACATCTAAAGATAATTTTTGGCTTGATTTGAAGCTTCCCTGGGATTATTTGCCAAAGAGATTCCTATTCTAAATAGTGATAACAAGGTTAGGCTCACTCATATTCACTATTTAGCTTTCACCCTGCTCATGTTTTTTAACAACACAAACAATTCGAGATTAGAGAATCAAAGATAAAAGCCAAAGAACTAATTTCACTTTAGATATCTTTCTACAAATATCCAAATTTCACGGAGGAAAGTTTCCACTAATCTTCTCAAATCACATGTCAATAACCTTGCGTAAGGTTGTATCATAGCTTAATAGCCAAGGACACATCTTAATCTTCTAACTCTAGAAACTCACCGAGTTAGAAGATTAAGATGTGTATCAGACTAGCCAGTTCGCTCTTTCCTGGCGACAGCTCCCATTCTCTCTCTATTTCATCTCTCTACTGCAACGAGATTCAACAAGCTCTCTTCGGTCCAAGTCATTGTAGATCTAGAGATGAAATGATTGTTTTGTTCAATCTTACTATTTATATGACTAGATTTTGAAGATTCTCATAGTTAAATGTTTTAGCAAACGAAAAAGCTGCCCAACAAAGAGGATTTCTCACCTCTCCTCTTTCATCAATTTAACCTTTTCTTATGTTCCGTAACGGAGTCTATAAATATTGTTTGTCTTTCCTATGACATCGATGACCGAGATAAAGCAAGTGGTGGGAGAACGAGAACCAGTCCATGGTCACCAATTTCAGTTCTCAAAGTTTCAAAACCTATGGGGCTTTTTCTAGGGGTAATCGAGCAGCTTCAAGGACGGGGTCACTGTTACCAAATAAGTGGATTTCTCCTTCAATAGCATTGGGAAAGGGAGAGAATGGCCACTGGTATTTTCTGTTTCTTCGAGGTTTTATGGCTTTTTGGATCATTGGGCAGTAAAAGGGAAGACAATGTTGGCGCATGAAAAAGAGAGGAAACAGTAAGGAATTTCTTTGAGTGTGAGCTGTCACGTCATGAATTTCAACCAGGAGAACTGAAATAGGACCTAGCTGTACATTTTGAGAAGTATTAAAGAACTCTAAAAGAATTGTAACGACCCGACCGGTCGTTTTGAGAATTAGCGTCACGTTCAGCGGCTTAAGGTCTCGAGCAGCTTCGTATTATATATTATGGCTAGCGTGTGTGGTCGAGTTCGGATTTTGGATGATTCGGGATCAATTTGGAGGAAGGATTTTTGTTTTAAAAGCTTAAACGGTAAGAGTTGACTGTAGTTTGACTTTTGTGTAGACGATTCCGAAATGGCGTTTTGATGATTCCAATAGCTTCGTATGGTGATTTTGCACTTAGGCGTGCGTCCGGACTTGGATTTGGAGGGCCGTAGGATAATGTGAAGCATTTTGGCGAAAATTGAAGAGTTAAAGCTTTGGAAGATTAAGAGGTTTGACCGGGAGTTGACTTTGATGATATGGGGCTCGAATTGCGATTCCGAGAATTGGATTAACTCTGTTATGTCATTTGAGATTTGCATGCAAAATTTGACGTCATTCCGGGTTGATTTGATATGTTTCGGCGCGAGTTGTAGAAGTTGATAGTTCATAGAGTTCGATTTGAAGTGTGATTCGTAGTTTTGATATCGTTTGATGTGATTTGAAGCCTCGAGCAGGTCCGCGTTATGTTTTGGGACTTACTGGTATGTTCGGATGGGCCCCGAGGGGCTCGGGTGAGTTTCGGATAGGTTTGGGTTGTGTTGCGCTCGTTTTTTATGTTTCGACATAGTTTCTTCAAGCATAAATGATACCACATTAAGCAAATGGCCTCCAATTTCTGTTTTGATTGAAGCATTAGATCCATATTGTAATTACGGAGCCATAACAAAAAGAATCGTCGAATTTGAACATCGTATGAGGGAGTTATGCTCATTTTAGTGTCGGAGAAGAGAGCTGATGCTGGTGTTTCGCAGATGCGAAGTTGGGTTCGCATCTGCGACCTCGCAGGTGCGAAAAATGGTCCGCAAATGCGAAAAATACAGCTGGCAGACCGCAGGTGCGGAGTTTTGGGCGCGGAAGCGAAATTCCCTATGTATTAAAAAAATCAGACTGTGTGTATTTAGTATTTTGAGCATATCTTGAGTTCTAGAGCTCCGATTGAGGTGATTTTCGCGGCGTTCTTCTTTTCGCGGGAGTCAGTATCTAACTATAATTTTGTATTTTAATATGATTACAGAAGTTCATTTTTTGAATTAATCCATGTTTTGATTGGAGAATCGGGGTTTTTTATCAAAAACTTTTCCAAAGAGAATAATTGGATTTTGAACATCGATTCGAAGTCGGAATTGGATGAAATTAGTATGGTTGAACTCGTAATTAAATGGGTGTTCGGATTTGTGAATTTTGTCGGGTTCCGAGATGCAGTCCCGGGATTGACTTTTGGGTTGACTTTTTAGTTTGTTAAAGATTGAAGCTTTATTATCCGGAATCGTTTCCTATGAGTTTTATTTATGATTTGAAGTTATTTTGGCTAGATTTGAGCCGTCCGGAGGTATTTCACTCGAGAAGGTCATTTTAGAGTAACGGTCTAGCCTCTTTTAGGTAAGTATCTTGCCTAACCTTGTGTGGGGGAACTACCCCTTAGGATTTGAGTCGTTTTTGCTAATTGTGTCATGTGAAGGCCGTGTACGCGAGGTGACGAGTACGTGCTCGGGCTTATTTGTGAAAATTTGACCGTTTAGGGCCTTTGGTTCTTGTGTTCATTAGATATGAAGTTGTTTTATCATGCTAAATCCTCCACTTACTAAATTTACCCTTACGTGTCGTATTTGGAATTTATTTGATTCATGTTTTACCCTTGTTGCCAATTGAACCCTTATGTGCCTTAATTGAATTTGTTGTTATCTCTTCCGTAATTGCTTAACCTTAATTGACGTTATTAGTATCTCTTCCGTAATTGTTTAACCTTAATTGAAATTACTATTATCCCTTCCGTAATTGTTTAGCCTTAATTAAAGTTTGTTATTCCTTCTATTGTTGACGTATTCTTATTTGGAATCATTGATTTATGTTATATATCTTATCGTCGAATTGTACTTTTGTGGAATCATTGCTACACATTATCTCTTCCATGTTGAGTTATCGTTGTTGAGACTATTATTCCCTGTTGTATCCTTCTTTGTGAGCTCGTTCTTCCGTTTCTTTGTGTTCTGAAGTTCATGAGTTGATTCACTTGTCGTATTCTCATATTATTGTCGTTGTTGCCAGTGTTGTGAAGAGCGTGAAGCGAGGAAAAGCGACAACCCCCATTTCGCTTAAAGCGAGAAGCGAAACGCTCGTTTTTTTGAAGTGAAGCGGACTCTTGCAGAGTAAGCCCAAGCCGGGTCTTTCCTATCTTCTTTTGGTGCCATTAAAAGAATAACTACATAACACATAAGAAAGGCAATAAGAACTAAGAATAAAGGATATTAAAATTAGAGGAAGGGGAATAATTCTCTATTAAAAACTGGGCAGAGAAAGAAGAACCCAAGGATTGGCATCAATAATGAGAAAGAACCGAAGGTTAAAAAAAATAAAAAAAATCGCCAGCATTTCACTGCTATTTGGACGTTGAAACAGTGAAAGAAAAAGAAAAAGAAGAAGAAGAAGAAGAAGGAAAATAAGAACATACGTGTTGTTGTTGAAGACTTGAACTTGAAGTTGAAGAAGAAGAACCTTAGTCGCCTTTTAGACTCTCAGATGCCTCTGCTGAAAACCCTTCGTTTAATAAGACACTGAAATTCGTTTTTAATTAAATAGCTTGGCTTCTGTTTAAAACAAAGAAGTGGCCGCTTCCTTCGCATCGCTTCGCTTGGTTGCTTCTCGCTTTTTAGTGGGAAGCGGTCGATTTTTTCTACCTAAGTCGCTTCACATGGGGAAGCGGGCACTGAGTCGCTTTGCATCGCTTCTCGCTTAAAGCGAGTAAGCAAGCGCTTTCTCTAACACTGGTTGTTACTATTGTATTCAGTGTTGTTGAGCCGAGGGCTATGTGTGGTTGTGATATTGAAACTGTTTTGAGGAAACGTTGTGACATGTGGGCACATATTGTGAAAGTCATTTATTTGAGTTGTAATGTTTTGGCACACGTGTTGTTGTTGAGAGAATTGTTATTGTGTTTGCACGAGGTTTCTGTCGTGTTGTTATTATTGATACGCATGCGATGGTATAAGGTCTGGGTGTTAATACGCATGCGGTGAGATAAGGGTGGGCTTGAAACGCGTGACTAGTAGGGGAAATACTAGAAGCCATGCGGTGTGATAAGGTGGGCTAAAACGCGGGATGCTATTTCAGGAAAAATGATTTTCAAAACTAAATGTAAAGGCTCCCGCGATGATATAAGGAAAGTGTGATTCATTTTATTATTTGAGACTACGAGGCGGTATCTCGGGAGGGCTCTTGTTGTCATTTCTCCATTCTTTTGTACTTGTCTTTGATTGTTGTCTTCTTAGCATACTATTAATTGTCTTCCTCCGTATTGCACTATTTGCTTATTTCTATGTAGCTAATCTTGTTGTGCTAGTCATTGCTTCAACTTCATTGCTCTCGTTATTACACTGTACATTTCGTGGTGATCGTTTCTATATGCCATTCATTATCTCTACTCTTAATTGTTGACTTGAATTGTGGTAGAACACTTGCACAAGCATACACGTAATTAAATCGCCCAAATCGGTTTTAGAAGATGAATTCTGACGTTAGTGACCATTATACGTACTCTTGTCCACTTGCCTTCTGTGTGAGGATTGTTCTATTGGCACGTGAGTCGTCCGTGCGGTTATGAGTTGTAATGTAGGCACAAGATGTCAAGTGATTAGGGTTCATGAATTGGGACCCGTGAGTAACTGATTATGAGGTTCGGTACCTCGTGGAAATGCTTGAACAGATCTGGTGTGAAAGCGGTTGTTCTTATTGAGTTGTTGCTGGTTTTCCTTTATTTGGTTTCAACGGACTTAGACTGTGATCAGTTACTCTACAACATTATTACCTGACTGCTTCCTGTTAAATATTATTGTTACTAGTGTATCATTGCAAGTATTGTTTGTATTCTTTGTCCTGCTTAGCTTTATATTAATATTGTTTCTCTGTTAGTTCATCTACACACTCGTTCAGGTTATTTAGTCCGATAGGTATCTTGACAGTTCCTCGTCACTACTCCACCGATGCTAATCTTGATACTTACTGGGTACCATTGTGGTGTACTCATACTACGCTTCTGCACATTTTTTTGCAGATCCAGGTGCCTCGGTTGTTGTTGATTATTAGTTGGCTAGTCGAGTATGTCACCTTCTGATATTTTTCTTGTACTGTTTAATTCGATTCCGAACAGTTGTATTTAGGGATCTTCTAGCAAACTCAATAGAACTTATGACTTGTACTACCAGTTTGGGGAATTGTAAGTTGTGTATAAAGATTTCTATTTCATATCCATTATTTGATGGTTGAATTCTTCTATTAATTTAGTAAGTGTTAGGCTTTCCTAGTCTCTAAGACTAGGTGCCGTCACGACATCCTACGGAGGAAAATTGGTGTCATGACAAGAATAGGCATCACTTTTACATTCTCTCATTTCAGCTTTTAAATTGAGTATTTAAATAAGTGTCAACTGTCAAATTCAAGGCGAGAAATTGAACAACTTCGGTATAAGAGCTTATCTAACAGGTTATCTAAGTGTTTTAAAAGGCGTGGGCGTAAGGCGAGGCGTTTTACATATGCCTCAGTGGGGCGTAAGCCCCATAGGTATTTAATTTTTAATATTTTATAAAATAATATAATGACAATTAATATTTATAAACATGTAAAATTGCATAAATATTGAAGAAAACTATATATATGTGTGCTCCATCCCCACAAAAAACTAATCAAAACAATTTATTATACGTTACTTACAAGCACAAGTAATTTGTGTCTAAAAGAATAAAGTTTTCTATATGGAGGAACAAAAAGGATGATTAACCTGCAATTTGAACTTTGAATTTGCTGCTATGAAGAAAAATATAGTTCACTTTGTATTTGTAAAAAAAATTAAATATTCGTTGCTTTTGGGAGATATTAGCAGACTAGCGGACAAGATAAAAATTTGGGAAAACCATGAATTAGGGCTTAAAACAATAAAAAAGGTCTTTACTTTTAAATTTAATACTTTTGAGTTCCTTTGTCAAAAACAATGGTAGCATGTAAAATTGTGATCTACGAGGTAAGGACAGGGTAAACTTATCAGTAAAAGATACTCCATGATAATTACAGGAATACTTATTTATTTCAGCTTATTATGTTCTAGTATTATTCCAAATTAGGCTAGGGTTGTGCATAATTTGGTAAATACCGAATTACCGTACCGAAATCAAAAATTTTGGTATTCGATATTCGATATTTTGGTATTCGGTATGTTATTTGGTTTATGTTTTAAAAAAAATTGGTATTAGGTATGGTATTTGGTATTTTAAAATAAAATACTGAAATATCGATATCGTACCGAAATATATATTATAATACACAATACACATTTTATTAATTATAACATAAGTATAAGAAATCTAAAATTTTACTTTCCTTTATTCTCTAAGTTCATCAATTAACTCTAAGCAAGTAACAAGACATTTCGCTAAGTTTTCTCTCTCTAGGTTGGTATGTGTTGGTTTTGGACAAAACTTTTGTCAATAAACGTTTTTAGTTTTGTACTTTTGAATATTTTAATTAAGAATATTACCGTCTATGACTCTATGCACTAGTTAGAGTCATATGTGTGCTCCATCCCCATAAATATTGAAGAAAACTATATATATGTGTGCTCCATCCCCACAAAAAACTAATCAAAACAATCTATTATACGTTACTTACAAGCACAAGTAATTTGAGCCTAAAAGAATAAAGTTTTCTATATGGAGGAACAAAAAGGATGATTAACCTGCAATTTGAACTTTGAATTTGCTGCTATGAAGAAAAATATAGTTCACTTTGTATTTGTAAAAAAAATTAAATATTCGTTGCTTTTGGGAGATATTAGCAGACTAGCGGACAAGATAAAAATTTGGGAAAACCATGAATTAGGGCTTAAATCAATAAAAAAGGTCTTTACTTTTAAATTTAATACTTTTGAGTTCCTTTTTAAACCTTTTGAGTAATTACCAAACTCACTTTTGAGAATTTGGGTATTATATGAAGGACAAATTAAACAAATTTTGTTTTAATTTGAAAAAGTCTCTGGGGCTTACTCCTTACTAAAAAAGCGCGTCCCGAACGCCCGGGCGTACGCCTCTTGAGACTTTCGCCCCACACCATCGCCCCGGGGTATTTTTGGTACGCCTCGCCCCGGGGCTCGCCCCAGAAACGCCTTTTAAAACAGAGGTTATCTTCCCTATCACTTATTGTATCTCAAGAAGCTAAAGAAGCTCACACTCAATTCACTAGATGCTTCTAACACTCTACATCCACCCCAGCATAGAACCATAGTATTTCATATAAAAATAAAGAACACGCTACATAAAAGATTTCTAATTGATGCTTCAACTAAAGTACTGAAGAACGAGAGCCATAATAATCAACCCCCAAAAAAGGAATGGAAAGAAGTACTGAAGAAGCATACAATCATTCAAGTAAAAAGTGAACTTGTAAAGTACAAGCTGGATTATTTAAGGTTTTCCAAATATTTAACACTTCCTAATGTATTTTTAGTCTATTAATTTGTTCTTCTTATGACAACCGAACATTACTGAACATCGTGAAATCCGAAGTCAAAATGATGTCTGCAGTAATGCTAGGACCATATGATAGTACATTAACAAAGTCTATTTAAAACGAGCTAGACAAAAATTAAAAGATAACTGTACCTCGAACTGATTCTTCAGATGATCAAGTTCCTTATCAAGATCATTTATGGCCTGGTTATATGCCTGCATAGGTGAGGACTGGCTTGTTGTTTGAATCTGCAAACCAATAAAGCAATAGGTCAAATCCAGAGAGATTAAAGTGCATACAAACAAGATTGCAGTAGAACACCATAGTATCCAACAGACAAATTAGAAACACTTTGTAAAGAGATTATATACAAGTCCACAAGAAATATAGTGGGAAGAGTAATGCGAGAAGACAAAATTGCTTTAGCAGCAATTTTTTCAGGATATACACCCCCGAACAGGAAGAATATTCACAATTGAATATTACAAGCCAAATAAAGATCCTATTCTTCCAACATTACTGAGGAAAATACAACCTTCAATTCTTATAAACCAGCAAATCTGAAACATGAATACATAATAAAGCTCTAACAAATCAAATAAGCGACTAATAAAAACTACAATAAAACTAACAAATAAAAATGCAACTAACAGCAAGACTGACAAATAAGTTAACAAAAAGTGAAAAACAGCATATAATGAAATAGAAAGAGGTTAATTCAATTAGTAACTGCTCTAATCACCCTCTAGCAATAAACTCAGTTGCATGTCATACATGATTTGGGATAAGACCGACCTACAATCTTAAGTCTTGTCCTGTCACATGTAATACATGATTTTTGTAGTCTTTTTCGTAGTCATCCAACAAATGAAATAAAGAAAGCACATGCGCGCACAAAACCACATACAGAAGCACACACAGACCCACTCAAAATATTCCACTTAAATTTATCCTCCTTTTTTGTTAGTTGTTACAGTCATATTCACGGTGCAAGATAGCATAAGGTAAGTCTTGAAGCAATAAAGCTTCGACAGGAAAATGATTCAAGTATCAGGAGGCAATAATGAAAAATTATTTAACTTTTTTAGTTCTCTTTTTAACTGTCATTAATCTGAGCTTTTTTCGCTACTCACTTATCAGCTTGATATCTAAATTGGTCATTTTTACAGAGGAATGTCAGCCAAAGCAATCACTAGCTGGAAAACCATACATTAGGTACCTGCACTAAGAAAGCACTAAAAATGCAACCATATTACTTTCCTTTTAGACCCAAAATTCCCCTTCCAATTTAGGATACTATATGCATGACACATCTTCCCAATGTTCCCATAGCTTTATTTTCCCACCCCATCAATTCAGCTTCTCCACCAACTCTTACAAGTAATTGGAGCAGGCTTTTATCTAGTGAAATAGTGAATACAAACATATCTTTCTCGTATTCATCCTTGTTCACAAATGCTCACCGCATAGGCGGAGCCAGGAATTTATACAAGGGGATCCAAAAATATAACAACCGGGATATGAACCTGTGACCTGAAGCAATTTCCGGATCCCCTTTGCCGCTTCACAAGAATTTTTCCTTATGTCAAGTGAATTTGTCAGCTTATTATAGCCGAAAAAATAACTTTTACCTTATTATTTGCACAGTATAATTTTCAATAAAGGAGATTAAATTGAACCCCCTTTCTTCAAGCTAGCTCCGATCCGGGCATCACCGCCATTCTTTCTGTTACTTATACATTTAGAACAGAACTAGCTTAACTCATGCATCTCGCTGTTCCTTTATGAGCAATATAACCAGCAATGACATTTCCTAGTTGCTACAAGCCATTTTAAAAAAAAAAATCGATACTCACAATTATCACATATAATGCTATACACAGGTTGTCTTACTTTCAAAGGCACTGCATTTTTTTTGTTTTTTTGTGTACAACCTAGAAATCCCGAGTGCCAGTGGCATACGATCTGATACTCGATGGATAAAGGGCCCGCCTCTCTCCCCTTCTCTACTTAAATACCATACGCATCCAACCCACACATCACATGTTGTGCTCTTAACACAAAACCAAAGCCCGGGGGCTAAAAGCATTACAGTTATAGAGCTAAAAAGCACAAGAAACTGAAGAAACAGGCACAAAAGAAGAGAACAATACAGGGGATTACTAACCCTAAGCAAGATTTTGTACTGAAGAGGATGAGGCAACTTGTACCCAGCGAATAGTACATTATCATCCCTATGCAGTTGCCTGTCATTTGTTTTTCAAAAATCATGCAAATATTATCAAAAAAAATGAAAATTTTAATACAAATAGACAAAAGAGAGCAAATCTATTCAGTCTAAAAGATGTGAAATTTACATGCGAAGAATGTTGCCGATAGTGTGTTCCTCTCTTTCAACGGTGAATGTAGCTGCATTTATGATCTTTGTATCTCTCTCGTATGAAACCCTAAATCAAATTAGCAGTGAATTATATATAATTAAAAAAAAAGGTGTGTGTATGTAATAACACTATGTATAATCAGATAATAGAGTTACTTCTTAACGCCCTCTGGAACGACGAATCGTTCGTAACGATCTGGAGCATTCATTTTTCTCTCTTCTCCTTTCTTCTTCTTCTTCTTCTTCTTCTTCTTCTTCTTCTTCAACAATTCAATTCAATTCAATTCCTGAGAATTCCAGTCAGTGGCTATTAATTGGGATGGAGTCTGGACTGTATTACGGAACTGGCCCAATCCAAGTTGCTTACAAAACATTCCATCCGATTAGTTTTGTTTTTTTGGGTATTTTTCCGTTTGCACTGTTTGAAACTTTATTAACTTTCCTGCTCAAATTTCAATTTAATTACATGATCACATATAATTTGTCAATTATATACAAATAAGTTTTAAATGATTATTCCTTTCTATTAAAAATTAAATAAGGAATATCAATTATTTCTTTATCTTTTTATACTTGCACACTCTCTCTCCGTCTGCTTCTCTCTCTCCCCCTATCTCTCTCTCCCTCTCTCTCTCTTCATCTCTCTGCTCTCCTTTATTTTTTTTCCCAATTTTTCTTCATTTGATGTTCTCTGTTTTTTTATGTTTTCTTGTTGTATATAGTTTTAATGAAATTAATCAATGGATTTCAATTGTTCTAACTTAGTAATTTCCTTTCATGTTGCACATTTGGTGTTCAAATTGAAATTGTCAATCAATAAATTTTGAAGGTATTTGACTCTCCACCATTAACAACCATTAAAAACTTTGAAGTTTCACTACTAGAAATTCGGCAAAAACCGATCAAGGTCGACCGGCCAACTTTGGTCGGTCAAAAAACCGACCAAAGTTGGTCGGTTTTTCAAAAAAAAAAAACTTTTTTATGAAACCGACCAACTTTGGTCGGTTTTCTTTGGCGCAAAAATGCGGGAAACCATTTTTGTGTCCCGCAAAATTTATATTTTAAGAAACCGACCAACTTTGGTCGGTTTTCAATTAAAATAAATAAAAATTAATTTTAAAAAAACCGACCAAAATTGGTCGGTTAATTCGGCCGGTCATTTAAAAAAACCGACCAACTTTGGTCGGTAATTTTACTTTTTAATAAAACCGACCAACTTTGGTCGGTTATTTTTGTGCGAAAATACAATTAAAGAGTATAAATCAAATAAAAGACAGTTTTAAAATAAAATGTATCAATGGTCTAGTGGTAGAATAGTATCCTGCCACAGTACAGACCCCGGTTCAATTTTTAGATGGTGAATCTTTTTATTACATAATTAAAATACCGACCAACTTTGGTCGGATTTTTTTTGCAATATTTTTTTTTTAATATAATTGACCGACCAAAGTTGGTCGGTAATTTCGACCAACTTTGGTCGGTATGCCTTTCCGACCACAAAAATACCGTCCACACGTAAATGGTCGCGTTTTGGTCGGTTTTTGGCCATTACCGACCAACATTGGTCGGTTTTTACCGGATTTCTAGTAGTGTTTTAAAATGGAATTTGGGTTTTCAAAAATTATTATTTGTTTGGATTGAGTGTTGTTGGAAACAATTGGAATATTATTTGGAGTTTATATCTCAATCTTGATAGTGTTTGGTGAAGATTAGACTTGATTTTGGCTGAATTTCAGATTGAAACTCGAAGAAGAAGAAGAAGAAGAAGAAGAAGAAGAAAAAGAACACATGACATACAATATACTTATGAAATTATAGTAAAGTTATAGTATAATTGTATGTAAATTGTATTTTGTTGTAGTTATATGTTTCTTTTTATTTGAATGTTGTATGAAAGTTAAAAAATAGTTGTATAGTGTATGAATCGTTGTATAAAATTTGTATTTAATTTATCAATAATATCTTTTTACATAAAAATGTTGATATGTATCAAAATTGTATCAAGAGAGAAAGTATTGATTGGAATTTTAGAGAGGAAGAAACCCACACCATATACAAAATATATACAAATCGGATACAAAATATACAAAAAGCATATTGTATAAAATTTATATAAAAATTATATTTAAGTTGTATGATATTGTAGTTATATTTAACTGTGTAAAAATAATGTATGAAAGTTGTAGATTAGTTATAAATAAGTGTATAATGTATAGTTAGTTGTATAAAATTTATTTTTAGTATGTATGAAAGTTGTAGATAAGTTATAAATAAGGTGTATATTGTATAATTAGTTGTATAAAATTTATTTTTAATTTATATGATGTTGTAGATGTATCAAATTTGTATTAAATTTTTACGAAATTTATTTTTTAATTTGTATGCTATTGTACCATACAAATTTATCACCTCTTTGTTCTACTTATACTTCAACTTTAACTAATCTCGAGATCATTGATATATATGTCCTGTTTGTGATATACACCACTGTTACAGAGACTTTGAAAAAGGACATGGAGGATAACACAAATTTGTTCCGAATTTCTGGGATGAACTAGATGAAAAGGAAAAAAATAAACCAGTTAAGAAAAGCAAGGATTCTGCAATGAAAGAAACAATTTATATTCCTTAAGGAAAATCATGTTGGCAACTAAGGAATGCAAAATAATTTTGCAATTAAAAGGAATAGTTAATATGCCAACTATGGAAACATCGCAACATTCAGATACGTACTTGGCAAGAAAGGATATTGCATTTAAAGTTCTAAATTATCTTCATACGAAGCGTGGCTTCAGTGCCCGCGAATTTTGGCTCTCAATTACGGGAATTTTGGGTGGAGAGAGGCAGAGAATAGGGAAATCGAGGGGAGAAGAGAGAAAAAAAAGAAAAATGATGTAACTAAATCCCCTAATTTAAGGCACTAATAATGGATTGAGAGTCTTTTAAGGTGGAATGTATATAATTTGTAAGTAATCCTTATTTAGGACGGGTAGTATACAAAATTAGAACAATTTTGGTAAATAAGTTTCAAATATTGTATAGTAACGAAAAAATTTCTTTTTTTTGGTGAATGACATAGTTACCCACAAAAATAAAACTATTTACCCTTATCTATTCATTTATTTTTCTACCCATCAAACTAATTATATTTCCTACCCATAGTAGTTTTGTGGGGAATTTTCTCTTTTTTCTCCAATTCTTTTTTATTTCTATGCTTCTTTTCTTTTTTTCCTTTTTTTCTTTCTTTTCTCCTTTTCTTTTTTCTCGTTTTCTTCTTATTTTTTTTCTTTTTTTTCTTTTATTCATTTATTTTTGCCCAAATCGTATTATTGTTATTTTTACCATAACTTATTTCACACTCAAAATTGACTCTTTATTTATTTTTTTTCTTTTTATTTATTTTATTTATTTCTTGTTCCTTTTCTAATTCCACGTGATTGTTATGCAAACCTTGATCTCCTTCCCTACAAATATCAGTACACACTCTACAGTTAGCAGTAACACAACCAGTTATGGAGCAAGAAAACTTAATCTACGGCCACCAAATCTCCATATATACTAGTTAGAATAGATATGATAAGAAAATATTCTAAAATGCAATAAAAATACAAGTAGCAAAAAAGACTTCTAGTACCATATGATACCAATACGGTATACATATATACCAACAGAGTATATGATTGCTCTAGAATATTGCTACAACTATCTGCGACTATACTACTATTCTAAAACATTAAAGGATGCAATACAAGTATGAGAGGATTACATGCTCGCATTGCAAGCTAAATATTCGCAAAGCAACTTGCTCATTCTGTATGCTAACAAGGTATATAGTTGTATGGGGCCGTTCCAATAATTGTCTATAATTATAAAAAGTATTACATAATACATATAATCTATGTCTATCAGCACAAAAAATTCCAACACTGCAAATCATGTTCATATAAATAATTTCATTATAGAATTCACTTTAAAATGCAGCTAAAACAACCAAAAAAATGTTCAAACTGCCACATGATACCACTATGGCATATAACTATACCAACATGGTATACAATTTTACTGGTTAATTTTCGGCAACTATATGAGTATACTATTATTACATAACACACATGAATAAAGAGAAAAATAAAAAAAAATAGTGTATCACATATTAATATAATAAAGTATTTCAAGATATTGTACTATATTACTATTATTAAAAGAAAATCAAATAGTGTACCAATTAAATGCAGCTAATTAACCAAAAAAGGATTCAGCTAGTATATGATACAAATATAGTATATAGCTATACTAATAGGGTATATAGTTTTACGAGGTCGTTCCAACAACTGCTTATAACTATAAAAACTATTGCATAATACATAAAATCTATGTCCATAGGTACAAAAAAATCTAACACGACAAAACATGATCATATAAATCATTTCAGAATAGAATTCACTTAAAAATGCAGCTAAAACAACCAAAACATATTCCAACTACCATATGATACTAATATGACATATAATTATACCAATAGGGTATACAATTCTACTACTTAATTCCAATATGACTATACTACTATCACATAATACACATACATAAAGAGAAAAATAAAAAATAGTGTACCACATATTAATATAATAATATATTTCAAGATATTGTACTATAATACTATTATATAAAACAAACGCATAAAGAAAAAATCAAAATGATTACATAATACACATGCATAAAGGAAAATTAAAAAAATTTAAAATACTGTACTATTCTACTATTACTAAAGAAAAATTAAGCAATGTACCAATTAAATATAGCTAATACAACTAAAAAAAGTTTCAACTAACATATGATATCAGTATGGTATATAGTTATACCAACAGGGCATACAATTATATGCAAAGAGTTTAAAAAAGTTTTTTTAATTCAATTATTAAACCGAAATAATATCAGCTGTCATATAATCTAATTAACTGATATAGATGATACCCACATGGTATGTATCATATATTATCACGGTATCATAGAGGATTGGTTCATTCCTTCAAAAAATTTAGTAGTATACTACTGCAATTAATTATATATTCTTAAATTAATTATTGTATACCAATATTATATACATTATAACATTTTGGTAAACAATACGAATCTGTCTTATTCGCTAGTTCAACTCAATTCTTTCTTTTTGTTTTTCTTCTGCAATCTGCCTTCTCCGCCACAAAGTGGTGCACAAATAGTTCCTAAAACTGAAAAATAATCTTTCCATTAGTTTTGTAGTCAAATATTCTCAAAATTGGCCAAAGCCTAAGATATGCACACAATCTTCTTCCTCTGTTCATATGTCGGCTCAACCGTTTGAAAATTTTAAACTTCCGGTGATCCTCCAACAAAGGTCCCTACTTCTACTAATCATTTTTTCACAAGTAATTATAAATTTAATTTTTTTTCGCCGATCCAGCTTATCCCTCCCCCTATGGTATTGAAGCAACAACTTTTTGTCAATCTGCTAGTTCCGATGACCTAATAATTCCCGTCAATTGCAAAGTTTACGGATATGGCCGGATTTTTTATATAACAGGTACAACAAATTCAAAAGAAAAAAGAAAATGGGTAGTCGGGTAATAGGTTTGGGCTGGATAGGTAGGAATTGTAATTAATTCTTAAATGGGCAAAAACGGGTAATTAATTTGAGCCTATTGGGTATATTGTGTAGTTTCCCCCTTTTTGGGTTTTTTAATACTATATTACAAACTATTTTACCCGATTTAATAATATTTTGCTAATTAATAAAATTAACAAAACTTTTTTTTTATAAATTGTATACATTCCTCCGAAAAACTCTTTCCACCTATTTGTTACCTTTTAAACTCTGTGATCAACGCGCATTAATACTATCCTTGTTTCAAGAAAAGATATGCGCAAATCACATAGTACAAATCAGGTTAAAAAGTAATCGAACTAAACAAGTGATTGAGTGGCTTAAACAATTTCAATCGTTGTTTAAACAAACGATGAATTTATTTAAACTATTGATCAGTTGCTTAAATAACTAATTGAGCTGCTTAAATTGATTGAGTTGTTTAAGCTACTTCAGTAGAGTTAAATGAGGGATGTGAAACGGTAGACATTTATAGTTATTACCAATTAAATGCTCTATTATTAAGGGATACTCAATTATTATGACAAGGTGGGTTGCTCTGATGGTAAGCACCCTTTACTTCCAACCAAGAGGTTGTGAGTTCG
>AWOL01S0169682.1:0-11971 GCA_000715115.1 Nicotiana otophora | reverse complement strand
TGCAGAGAGTGGGCCAATAGAAATTATAACTTATCACTTTGGCCGCCGTTCTTGCTCTATCATGGTGACCACCATACGGTGAAGAATGACAAGCCCCAAGAATTTCAACTTGTTCCTCCTCCGGTACACATATTCTAATCACTCCATCTGTACAAATTCGGAAAAGGTAATGTTCATCCCAATAATAGTCTTGACAATCTCGTTTGAGTTTCTTTCTTTGGTTTGAAGAGAACTCCTCCGGGATGATACCACTCACAAGAAAATTTGCTAGATCCGCGAACCATGGCACCTCTTTCATTGAAATAGCTAAGAGTTGCTCATCGGGTAAGGAGTCATTGATTTCAAGGCCATCATGCGGCATCCCCTCCTCCTCCAAACGAGACAAGTGGTCCGCCACTTGGTTTTCACTTCCTTTTCAGTTTTGGATGTCTATATCAAACTCTTGCAACGAAAGCACCTATCTCATCAATCCAGCTTTGGAATCTTTCTTGTTTATAAGGTAATGAAGTGACGCACGATCCGTGTGGACAATCACTTTTGTACCCATCAAGTAGGGGTGGAACTTCTTAATAGCAAACACATTGGTAAGGAGCTCTTTTTTGGTTACAGTGTAATTGACTTAGGCATTATTCACGGTCTTACTAGCATAGTAGACCGGATGAAAACTCTTGTTGATACGTTGCCCCAAAACTGCTCCAACTGCCACATCACTAGCATCACATATGAGCTCAAAAGGAATGCTCAAATTCGGGACGGTGATAATGGGAGTAGTTGTCAACTTGCACTTGAGCATTCAAATGCCCTCATGCAATCATCATTGAAGTGTAAAATCTTTTATGAAACGCCGGTAGAACCCTGCATGACCCAAGAAACTTCTCACGCCCTTCACGGATGTTGGAGGTGGAAGTTTAGAAACTTCTTTGAAATCTTGTGGCCAAGGACAATACCCTCCTCGACCATGAAATGACATTTCTCCTAATTCAACACCAAGTTTGTTTCGTCACACCTTGCTAATACCTTATCCAAATTTGCCAAGCAATCATCAAAGGAATCCCCGACTACCGAAAAATCATCCATAAGACTTCAAGGTATTCCTCTGCCATATCCGTAAAGATCGCCATCATACACCGTTAAAAAGTTGTCGGTGCATTGCATAAGCCAAATGGCATCAGCTGGAAAGAGAAAGTGCCATAGGGACAAGTGAAAGTAGTTTTATCTTGATCTTCTGGGGCAATAAGGATTTGATTGTAGCCCGAATATTCATCCAGAAAGTAATAGAACGCCCGACCGGCCAACTGATCAAGCATTTGGTCAAGAAAGGGTAGTGGGAAATAGTCTTTCCTTGTGACTTAGTTTAGCTTCCGATAGTCCATGCACACTCTCTATCCGGTCACCGTTCTTGTTGGAATCAACTCGTTCTTATCATTAGTGACCACAGTTATGCGCCCCCTTCTTCGAAACACATTGCACCGAAGAAGTTCATGAACTGTCAGAAATAGGGTAGACAACCCCGGCATCCAACCACTTTATGATCTCCTTTTTGACCACCTCTTGCATTGCTTCATTGAGTCTGCTTTGATGTCCAATGGAGGGTTTGGCATCTTCCTCCAAAATAATCTTGTGCATGCAAAATGCGGGGCTTATTTCCCGAATATCCGCCAAAGTCCACCCAATAATTTCTTTCTTTTGTGGAGCACCGCCAATGTAGAGTCAACCTGCACGTTAGTTAAACAAGAGAAAACAATAACCAGTAAAGTAGAGCAAGGGCCAAGGAATTCATACCTGAGATGTGGAGGCAATGGCTTCAACTCCAAGATAAGAGGCTCTTCAATTTAAGGCTTTGTAGGAGGAGTTTTCCTATTCTCGAGATCCAAGGAAAGTTTCTGAGGTGCATAATTGTATGACCCCATCCCTTGCAATGAATTGACATATTCCATGAAGCCGTCCATTTAATCATCATCAAAATTGAGCCAAACGGCCTCCAACATGTCACCCACATTAATCGTGGCACTAGTATCATCAATAATCACATTGGTCACCAAGTCCACGAACGAACACACTTCATTGCTATTCGGTTACCTCATAGATTTTCACACGTGGAACACAACCTTTTCATCACCTACCCGANAGCACCTATCTCATCAACCGGTCTTTGGAATCTTTCTTGATCATAAGGTAACGAAGTGCCGCATGATCCGTGTGGACAATCACTTTTGCACCCATCAAGTACGGGCGAAACTTCTCAATAGCAAACACAATGGAAAGGAGCTCTTTTTCGGTCACAGTGTAATTGACTTGGGCATTATTCACTGTCTTACTAGAATAGTAGACCGGATGAAAGATCTTGTTGATACGTTGCCCCAAAACTGCTCCAACCACCACATCACTAGCATCACACATGAGCTCAAAAGGAATGCTCCAATTCGGGGCAGTGATAATGGGAGTAGTTGTCAACTTGAACTTGAGCAATTCGAATGCTCTCATGCAATCATCATTGAAGTGAAATTTAGTATCTTTCTCCAAAGGCTTGCACAAGGGGTTCACCACCTTGGAAAAATCCTTTATGAAACGCCAGTAGAATCTCGCGTGACCCAAGAAACTTCTCACGCCCTTCACGGATGTTGGAGGTGGAAGTTTAGAAATCACCTCTATTTTTGCCTTGTCGACCTCTATTCTCTTCTTTGAAATTTTATGGCCAAAGACAATATCTTTCTCGACCATGAAATGACATTTCTCCCAATTAAACACTAAGTTCATTGCTTCACACCTTGCCAAAACCTTATCCAAATTTGTCAAGCAATCATCAAAGGAATCCCCGACTACCGAAAAATCATCCATGAAGACTTCAAGGTATTCCTCTACCACATCTGTAAAGATCGCCATTATACACCATTGAAAAGTTGTTGGTGCATTGCATAAGCCAAATGGCATCCGCTTGAAAGCAAAAGTTCCATAGGGACAAGTGAAGGTTATTTTCTCTTGATCTTCCGAGGTAATAAGTATTTGATTGTAGACTGAATATCCATCTAGAAAGTAATAGAATGCCCGGCCAGCCAACCTATCAAGCATTTGGTCAAGAAAGGGTAATGTGAAATGGTATTTCCTTGTGACTTTGTTTAACTTCCGATAGTCCATACACATTCTCCACCTGGTCATCGTTCTTGTTAGAATCAACTCGTTCATATCATTGGTGACCACAGTTATGCCCCCTTCTTCGGAACGTATTGCACCGGAGAAGTCCACGAACTGTCAGAAATGGGGTAGATAACTCCGGCATCCAACCACTTTATGATCTCCTTTTTGACCACCTCTTACATTGCTTCATTGAGTCTCATTTGATATTCAATGGAGGGTTTGGCATCTTCCTCCAAATTAATCTTGTGCATGCAAAATGCGGGGCTTGTTCCCTGAATATCCGCCAAAGTCCACCCAATAGCTTTCTTCCTCTTGTGGAGCACCGCCAATGTAGAGTCAACCTGCACGTTAGTCAAACAAGAGGAAAGAATAACCGGTAAAGTAGAACAAGAGCCAAGGAATTCATACCTTAGATATGGAGGCAGTGGCTTCAACTCCAAGATAGAAGGCTCTTCAATTGAAGGCTTTATAGGAGGAGTTTTCCTATTTTCGAGATCCAAGAAAAGTTTCTGAGGTGCATAATTGTATGACCTCATCCCTTGAAAAGAATTTACACATTCCATGAATTCATCCATTTCCTCATCATCAAAATTTAGCAAAACGGCCTCCAACATGTCACCCACATTAATCACGGCACTTGTATCATCAATAATCACATCGGTCACCAAGTCCACGAACGAACACACTTCATTGCTACTCGGTTGCCTCATAGATTTGCACACGTGGAACACCGCCTTTTCATCACCCACCCGAAAAGTGGGTTCACCGGCTTCCACATCAATAAGAGCCTTTCCCATAGCAAGGAACGATCTACCAAGAATAATCGGCACCTCATAGCCCATTTCACAATCAAGAATCACAAAATCCGCCGGTAAAATGAACTTGTCAACTCGAACCAATACATCCTCAATCACCCCCAACGGTCTCTTCATTGTACGATCGACCATTTGTAATCTCATAGATGTGGGTCTTGGTTGCCAAATTCCCAATATTTTGAAAACCGAATAGGGCATCAAGTTGATACTCGCCCCAAGGTCACAAGGAGCTTTTGCAAATTTGGTACTTCCAATGGTACAAGGAATTGTAAAAGCACCGGGATCTTTCAACTTTGGAGCCATCAAATGCATAATTGCACTCACTTGGTGAGTGAATTTGATAGTCTCAAAATTCATCGATCTCTTCTTTGTCACCAATCCTTCATAAACTTGGCATATCCAGGCATTTGCTCCAAAGCTTCAACTAATGACACATTTATAGAGAGACTCTTCATCATATCAATGAACTTCTTGAATTGATTCTCGCTATTTTTCTTGGCAAGCCTTTGAGGATAGGGAGGAGGTGGCTTAGGCAATGGTGCCTTAGCTTTTTGAACTACCGGTTTCGGTATGTCAATCACATGATACCTAGACGGGTTCACATCCTCTTGATTCACCTCCACCATGTCATCAATATCAATCCTCACTTTATCATTTTCTTGCACAATATTGTTCGGGATATCCTCTTCTTCTATCACTTTCTCATCGTCCATAAGTTTCCTTTGACTTGAAGTAGGTACATTCCCACATTTTCCACTTCTTGTAGTAACGGTCATGGCATGCCCCGTAGTGTTCCCACCCTTCGGGTTCACCACCGTATCACTTGGTAGTGCACCCTTAGGACGAGAATTCAAAGCTTGAGAGATTTGACCTATTTGCACTTCTAAGTTACTGATTGATGTGTTGTGTGAAGCAAGTTGGGCATTGGAATTGACATTCTTCTCCATCATTTGCTTGAACATGTGCTCAATACGACCCATTTCATTGTTGGAGGAACTAGGACCATGAGAAGGATAAGGAGGTGGGTTGCTCGGTTGTTGGTATATCGGGGGCCTTTGAAAACCCGACCCCCGATTTCCTTGGTTATTGTTCCACCCACCTTGGTTTTTGCCTCCCTAATTTCCTTGATTATTATTATTTTGCCAATTCCCTTGGTTATTGCTTCCACTCCAATTGCCTTGATTGTTTCCACCATTCCAATTACCTTAGTTGCTAGAATTCCAATTGTCTTGATTATTCGAAGGTCTCCGTTGTTGTTGACTAGGGCCTTGGTAGTTGTTTCTTTGCCCTTGAAAGTTGTTCATATATTGGAACTCTTCATCTTGATCATTGTAAGAATCTCCTTGATAAAACCCACTATCATCTTGCACGAAATTGTCCACTATTTGTTGCACTTGTAGACTTCTTGTTCTTCTCTTGTTTACCATCATATTGACTCCTTCCATAACATTGATTTGCCTCGGGTTTTGCACTTGTTGAAGTTGAGCCTTTGCCAATTGGTTCATGGTAGTTGTCAACTCGTCTATGGCATGCCCATGGTCATGTAACTCTTTATGAAGAAGAATCACATTTGGATCACCTTGTGGAACATTGGCTCTAGATTGACACGCCGATGAAGTATCCGCCATCTCATCCAAAATATCACACGCCTCCGCATAAGGCGTAGTCATGAAGTTCCCACCGGCAAGTTGATTCACTACACATTGGTTGGTGGTATTGATCCCTCGATAAAACCGTTTGTTGAATCATGTTATCTGTCATATCATTGTTAGGGCACTATTTCACCATTGTCCTATATGTTTCCCATATCTCGTGTAGTGGTTCATTAGGCTCTTGCTTGAATGCTAGAATTCATACCGAAGAATAGCCATGTGCCCGGGAGAGGTACTTTGAAATAAATTTCTCTGCAAGTTCATCCCAAGTATGAATGGAATGATTTGGCAAACGTTCCAACCAATCTAAAGCTTTTCCACATAGATATAAAGGAAAAAGCCTTAGCCTCAAAGCATCATCGAAGATATTTGTTTGTTTGCTTCTCCAACACGTATCAATGAACCCCTTCAAATTTTTATATGCATTTTGACCCCATGCACCCTTAATGCTGCGCCATGAATCAATCAAAAAGCTTATTGATTTGATTCATCCCATTTCATTTATTTGGGCCGGTTCGAACCCCTCTCTTTCCGTTGATGACTTGATTTGTTTTTTTCAAATTTCGAAATCCTTTGTTCTTATTCTTAGTTAAATGTGTGGAATATACCAAATCATAAGAAACTTTTAAAATTAAGCAAGGAAAAATCCTTTTTATTTTATTCTTCACGTCCAGGATTACGTCCGGGATCATTTGATATGAATCCAAATATGAAGAGAGAAACAAAAAATATCACTATTGTGTAAACGCATAGTTTGAGAGTAAGTATTACACAATCTCCAAGATGATTTTTTTGAAAAAAAAAAAGAATAGGTCATCCATTTTTCTACCGCGACCTTGGATTGTTGTTGCATATTCAGCTCTTGTTGCAGCTGCTACCGCATTTTTCTTGATCTACCCAATCGGTCAAGGAAGTTTTTCTGATGGTATGCCTCTAGGAATCTCTGGTACTTTCAATTTCATGATTGTATTCCAGCGAGTTCGGGGGGCAGGTTATAGCTTTCGAGCGAAACAACTCATCAACGATTGGTGCAAGATTGACCACTCAGCTATCCAAGTTATGTAAAAGACACATTTTGAAGTTTTTCCCTGCCTCATGAGGGCACACTTTGAGTCCCAAATTTTCTGTCTGAAGCAAATGCTGGAAGTCCAAGATGGTATCGTTAGCTCATATGCGCTGCAAGCGGGCTTGGATGAGGAGGTTAAAAGGCTCTTCTGGGAGGGGTTGGATGAGATAGTGCTTAGTATTCCGCCTGTAGAGAGGTTATTTATTAGAGGGGATTTCAATGATCATATTGGGTCGACTACTAGTGGCTATGGTAAGGTGCATGGAGGCTTCGACTTTGGGGATAGGAACGGAGGAGGTACTTCGTTGTTGGATTTTGCTAAGGTATTTGAGATGGTGATTGAGAACTCTAGCTTCCCGAAGATGGAGGAGCATTTGGTCACTTTCCAAAGTGCGGTGGTGAAGACTCAGATTGATTATCTTCTTCTCAGGAGGTATGATAGAGGTTTGTGCAAGGATTGTAAGGTTATCCCGGGTGAGTCACTCGCGACGCAACATAGGATCTTGGTGATGGACATTGGTATCATGATTAAGAGTAAGAAGAGGTTTGTACGAGGACGGCCGAGGATTAGGTGGGGAGCCTTGACTATAGATAAAGCTCAGGAGTTAGAGGGGAGGTTGTCGGTTATGGGAGCCTGGAGGAGTGGCGGGGACGCATGCACTATGTAGACGATGACGATGAACTGTATAAGAGAGGCTGCGAGAGAGGTGTTAGGGGTCTCGAAGGGTTTCTCTGGCGGGCACAAAGGCGACTGGTGGTGGAATGAAGTGGTCCAAGGAAAAGTGTAAGCTAAAAAGGCTGTGTACCTGAAGTTAGTAGTACCACAGGCGAGGAGGAAAGGAGAGCGAACATGGAGAGGTATAAGGTAGCTAGGAAGGAGGCGAAGTTAGCAGTCACAGAGGCTAAGACTGCAGCGTTTGGTCATCTATACGAGGAACTGGGGAACAAAGGCGGGGAAAAGAAGTTTTTTCGGCTGGCCAATGCTAGAGAGATGACGGCTCGAGATCTGGACCAAGTGAGGTGCATCAAAGACGAGGATGGTAGAGTTTTGATGGAAGAGGCTCAGATTAAGCGGAGATGGCAGACATACTTTCATAAACTTCTGAATGAACAGGGGGACCAGGATATTGCGCTAGGTGAATTGGGGCATTCTGAGGGTCACCGAGACTTTGGGTACTGTAGGCGCATCAAGGTTGAAGAGGTAGTGGGGGCTATGCGTATGATGAGTAAGAGAAGAGCTACCGTGCCAGACAAAATTCCGGTAGAATTCTGGAAGTATGTGGGTAGAGCAAGCTTGGATTGGCTGACGGGGCTATTTAATGTTATTTTCACGACGAAAAGGATGCCGGATGAGTGAAGGTGGAGTTCGGTGGTACCATTGTACAAGAACAAAGGTGATATCTAGAGTTGCAACATCTATATGGGTATCAAGTTAATAAGACATATTATGAAAATATGGGAGAGGGTGGTGGAAGTGAGGGTGAGGAAGACGGTGTCTATATTCGACAACCAGTTCGGGTTCATGCCGGTTTGTTCGACTACGGAAGTGATCCACCTTATTAGGAGGTTGGTGGAACAGTACAGGGACAAAAAGAAGGATATGCACATGGTGTTTATTGACCTAGAGAAAGCATATGACAAGGTCCCTAATGAGGTTCTTTGGAGATGCCTGGAGGCAAAAGGTGTGTCGGTTGCCTACGTTAGGAGCTAAGACTCGGGTTAGGAATGTGGTAGGCGACTCGGAGCACTTCCCGATTGTTATGGGTTTACACCAAGGATCTACGCTCAGCCCGTTCTTATTTGCTCTGGTGATGGATGCACTGACACGACAAATCCAAGGGGAGGTGCCATGGTGTATATTGTTCGCTGATGATATAGTTATGATTGATGAGACGCGATGCGGCATTCACGAGAGGCTGGAGGTTTGGAGACAGGCCCTTGAGCTTAAGGGTTTCAAGTTGAGCAAGACTAAGACAGAATACCTGGAGTGCAAATTCGGCGTTGAGTCGAGAGAAGCGAGCTTGGACGTTGATGTCGCCCAAACTCACACCACAAATATAGGTAGTGAGGCGATCGAAGCAATAATAAAACCCAACACAAGTCGGGGTCGAATCCGCAAGGAGTTAGAATTGGGATTAGGTATATATTTAGTGTAATTGTATAATATGCCTTAGATTATACTTTCACATTCTTGTTTGTTGTTTCTACTTCTACTTTAAACTATTTATTGCAATTATAAAACCAGAAGACACTATTTTTGGTTTTGGTTGTTTTCCAAATGATAAAAGATCTAGGATCGTGACTTCCACCTAGGTGGTTACCTAATGGGTTGAATACTCTAGGACAAGACTGTTTGGTCGGGGTTGTGATATAGTAATCACACGCAATCACCCACTCTATACCTCTCGGTAGTTTGAGTGGTTTTGCCCAATTTTGATTTCTCAAGCCCAAGTGGGTATTGCACAAAACAAGTGATAAATACTCAAGTCGGGTCTTACTATCTCTAGATTCAACCCTTTAATTGGGGCTATCGATTTCTTGAGTTCACCTCAATTTCTTGTTATCCAAGTTTTTCTAGACTTAGTCTCTCTTTATCAAGTAGAGACTAAGTCAATTAGGCATGAATCAATGTTTACAACTATTAATTCTTAAATTCAAGCAAGAACTAGGCTAAATATCACTAACCCAATCATAAACAAGTCCTAAATCAAACACCCATAAAGTACCCACACTAGGGTCGGGCCACCACCCTAGCTAGAAATTTAGCTACTCATAAAAAATGAAGAAATACAAGAAGCAATTAAGACAGAATGCATAATAATTGATTAGGGAAACAAATCTAATGTTTAGAACCTAATCTAGTACAATATTACTCAGAGAAGTAAAGAAAAACGGCTCAGGTGCTCTCCCAAAACAAAACTTATCCTAAAAATGACAAAACGTTTTATTTATACTAAGCTGAAAATATCTGACAAAAATACCCCTGCGGAGGTTGTGCGGCCACATAATTATGTGTGCGGTCCGCACAACAAGACTTAGCTTGCCAAGTTCCAGTTCTGTAGCCGCACAATTCTGGATAACGACGGCACTCCTTCAACTACTGCGAACCGCACATTTGTGAGTGCGGCCACACTCTTGCTTCTGGCACTCCTTGATCTTAGGCACTGCTGTGTGAGACATTGGTGGACAGCATAAAAATGAGTGTGGCCATGCTCTTGATTATGCGGCCGTATAAAAATGGTGCGGTCCGTATTTCTTTTTGAACTTGAAATCCTATCTCACTGATCTTTGCCTTCTGCGAATTGCATAATATTGAGTGCAACCACATTTAACATTTTGCGGGCGCACAATTATGGTATGGTCCGCACTCCTTCAGCTTGCCCAAAACCAACTCTCTGAATCTCCTCTTATGCAGCCGCATAATATTTGTGCGGTCCGCATACTATGAAGAAGAATTGACATGGCTCTTCCCTTGTTTTGCAGTCGTACACAGTATTGTGTGGTCCACACTGTGGGCCTTTTGCCTTGTTTTGGTTCTTATCCACTTTTGATTCCTTTATGAGTTAATTTTGACTCATTTGGCTCATTTCCCAGTGTTCCTATACAAAAGCACATTTTATTAGTTTTCGGGATTACCTTTATGCATTTTTGAGCTAAAATGCAAGTAAAAGAGAACGAATAAGCGGTCAAAATCCCTACTTATCAACTCCCCCAAACTTAAGCTCTTGCTTGTCCTCAAGAAATTAAGGTAATTCCCACCTCCACTAAAAAAAGGGATATTTTAGTTGGCTTAAGGCGAATCAATCACACATCAATTGGGACCAACAATTATCCATAACACATATGAATTATCAATAACACAATGATTTGACTTTTTGAGTACCATAGTTCTAATGCGACACTAGAGCATCAAGAGTTGACTCTATTCATCAAGGACGCTCGCTCTTTCATGTAGGTCATTTTGGATCCCAAACTCCTCCTCCTCTACTCTCCATTAGAAAATCTCACTTTAGAATGTAACACTCGAATCAAGGATTGCGAAAAGTGTGCTCATCTCTCTCAAAAGAATGTCACAAGTTCGGCTCTAAGTACCATAAGCTTGCCCCTCACGTAAATCACCACCCTATACCTCTCGGTAAGTACCATAAGCTTGATCATGACATTCATTTTTCTCCTTTTCTGTTTACTCCATGCCTTTCATCCTTGCTTTTCTTTTAATCCCTTCAACTTTTTACTCTATTCACTTTCTTTTTGGCATTTTTTTAATTCTTTCTTTCTTTTCTTTGCCTTCCCTTTTCTTCTTCTCTTCTTTATACCTTTTTTTATCACTTTCAAACTCCTCGTCTCTCCCCCAAACTTATGTTTTTGCCAATTGTTTCTCAAGAATGCTAAGGAAAGATTGGGTGCCAAGAGAGGGTCATTACAACACGGATAAAGGCTTGTAATATGATTATTGAAAAAAAGAAGGCTTAGGCTCAAATAGGTTGACCAGGGATATCACATCAGTAGGCTATGGAAGATTTCAAACTTCAAATCGGATCAAGGAGAGCCTATAATCATTTCTCAAGCCAAGCTACACTTAGAATTTCGCCTAGAAAAACATTCGGGGCAAGTTCTAAACTATTAGCACGGGTACTTGGACCTGCAATTCAATACCTCCCCTTTTCACGATGCTGGATTGCTAAAGAGACCGGAGTAGAGGGCCCACAATAACCCTAGTTAAGATTGAGAATCACAAATGGCTCGACTGAACCACTTGATGACTGTTTAAGTCAACACAATTGTCAAAAGGTCACAACTAGAGCTATTTTATACCAGCAACTTTGTTTTTAACCATAAAGTTGGAGGTAAATATGTTGGTACCAAGTGAAGCATGCTTGGGACCTTTTTATTCATTACTACTATATTTGCCTAAACATAAAAGAAAACGGACCCAATCCCTTAAGAAGGTTGTCACGTCATCCATCGTTGGGAAGAGCCACCCGGTTCACACAAAATTCACCTTTGGAAAGAACCGTGGCATTAAGAAGACCAAAGGCTTATTTTTCACTCAAACATAAAAAGTTATACTAAAATAAAAAAAAGTTACTAAAATAAATAAGAATTTATACTACTAAGAAAAACAAACTAAAGAATCTAAACTACGGAAAGTAAGGCAAACGAATATCTAAATCGAGGAGAAAATGAATATAAACATCAAGGGAAAGGGGAGAATATATACATAACCAAAGAGAAAATAAATATAAAAGAAAAATAATATAAGAGTTATTACAGACCAAATGTCAATGTCAAATTAATCATAA
>AWOL01S0169675.1:6606-16924 GCA_000715115.1 Nicotiana otophora | reverse complement strand
TGAGCTTACATCAATTGACTTATGACGACTCGTACGTACGAAAACATGGGTTGTAACAAACTTCATAGCCCTTTTGTGAGCTCTTGTGGAAACACCTACATCTTGGTCGCGGTGGATTATGTGTCCAAATGGGTTGAGGTCATCGCTTTACCCAAAAATAAGGCGAGAAGTGTAGTGGTTTTCTTGAAGAAGAATATTTTTACAAGATTTGGTACTCTACGTGCAATCAAAAGTAATGGGGGGTCACACTTTTGCAACAAAGCTTTTGACACGTTACTTATCGATTTGATCAAATTTAAAAAAGTCCTTCTCTCTATTCAAAACGGTGGAGCTTTCGATCAAGATCTTTAGCAAGTATGGTGTTACTCGCAAGGTCAGGACTCCTATCGCCAACAATATAGTGAGCAAGTGGAAGTCTCTAACCGGGAGATAAAGAGTATCTTGTCTAAAATGGTGAATGTTAATCGGGCGGATTGGTCCAAAAAGCTTGATGTTTTTTTATGGACTTATTGGATGGCTTACAAAACACCTATCGGGCTGTCTCCATACCGGTTGGTGTTCGGGAAATCTTATCATCTTCCGGTGGAACTAGAACACAAAGCAATGTGGGCTCTAAAGAAATTGAATCTTGATTGGGATGTAGCCTCTAACTTGCGGGTTACACATTTTTATGAATTGGATGAGTTCTGGTACCACGCTTATGCGAGTTCGTCCTTGTACAAAAAAAAAGATGAAATATCTTCATGACAAATACATTTGAAACAAGGAGTTCAAGGTGGGTGATCTTGCATTTTTACTTAACTCAAGGTTTAGAATGTTTTCTGGGAAGCTAAAATCCAAGTGGAGTGGTCCATTTGAAATTGTTGGTGTGAAACCTTTTGGTGCATTAGACTTGAAGAACAAACATAATGAAGTATTTTGAGTCAATGGTCACTGGGTGATGCACTACTTGGGAAAGGTTGGAGCGTGGTGGCGGTCATTTACTTCACTTGAGGGTATTTTGTGTTGTGCCGCGACGTTAAATCAGGCATTTCTTGGGAGGCAACCCATGTTCTTTTCTTTTTTATTTTGTAGTTAGATGTTATTTGTGTTATAACTTAATTTGAAATGTGCTACAGGGTTGAGTGTGACTAGCAAGAAAGGTGAACTAAAAAATGGCTGAGTGTTGAAGGATCCGCGGACCGCACTTTATTTGTGTGGACCGCATAATCTATGTTCCACGACAGAAGGATATTCGCTGCCGCACATTTCACATATAGATCACACAATTGAGAGCTCGCCAAAGTGTGAAAATGTGAACTCTCTGAAGTTGGAGTCTGTCATTGCAACCTAAATCTATGGCCGCAAGACGATTTGTGCGGGCGCACTCAAAACTGTGCGGACCGCACATGAGGTTCAGAGTGGGAAGTCCCGGGTGCAAGAGTGCGGACCGCACATGAAAATCTATGGTCGCACTCGAAACCTTTTCCCTTTTAGGATTCTTAGTATATATAGAAACCTTGAGTTCATTTTACACTTTTCACTCTCCTCACAATCACCGTTACTCTGCAAAGTTCCTGAGAGATTTTCACTGTCCCCCACACGCGCCTACATGTGCTTATACACCCAATGCACTCACTCTATCTAGTATGATTCATTTCATATTAAATTTTTGTGTTAGTTTAATTTTTAAAATTTTAGTTTCTTTTTAGGCCATCTGTTATTAGAGTTCATCCATGTGTCCATGTGGGGTAGATCTGAACTGAGTAGTTGATAATGCAGGCTATAATGGGTTGGGTTAGTGAGATGTTATGTTTATACCATATTTCCATGTCTATTTGTACAGGTAATTACAAAATCTAAGTAGAAAAAGAGAGCATGTACGTAATTTTTGAAATCTGCGGCCGCACTTGAATTTGTGCGGTCCGCAGTTTGGTGTTTTGGGCAACCTGGTGAAGGAAGTGCTTCAGCGAACGCACTTCAATTGTACGGAAACATCTGAGAGAGGCCACACTCAAAAATGTGTGAATTGCAGATGTAATCTGAGGCTGCAAAACAGCCTCCGCACTATCTTTGGAGAGGGGCTTCTGAGCCTCTGATGTTTTGTGACAGAAGTGTGGCCGCACTTGCAATTGCGCGGTCCGCACTTCCTGCTTGCGGCCACACATAAAAAATATGCAGACCACAGATACCAATTCCAGCAGCCTGCTATTTTTTTTCGCAACCTCACGATGTCCACAATGTTCTACATTGTCTACATAAGTGTTGAGTGTGTTGAATGGTGACTTGCAACTATCAATCCTCTTTCCTTTGATACAGACAATGGTTTGATCGCGCGGCCACGGCGAAACTACAAAAGGACGAGGTGAATATTCTAGGGGCCGAGGTAGAGGTACCTTGCCCCTTGGTCAGCCCAAAACTATCAGGGGTCGTTTGGTAAGAGATATAAGGTGGGATACGATGTAGGATAAAATTTATACCTTGTTTGATTGGCAGTATAAATTTATTCTGGGATAAATTTATACCGCCAACCAAACAAGGTATAAATTTAATCCCAGACTTAATCCAGGATATCCCGTCAAATGTGGAATTATTTTATCCCATTTCTCATGTGGTATCAATTAGTACTGGAATTATAATCCCAGGATTATAATCCTGGGATAATTTAGTCCGCATACCAAACGACCCCTCAGGAAGAAGGCCACAGTTGGCAGAGGGAGGGGTGCAGATATGGGTGTCAATGGATATTTAAAAACCGACTAAACCGATCGAACCGAATCAATTTTTAGGTTTTTTTAAATAAACCCATAGGTTTTTATATAAATCGGCAGTCGTACCAATAATTAGTGTAGGCCTTTTTATTTTATGAAAATAAACCAAAAACATACTGAGCCGTACCGAATAATTATACATGGAAAATATATTTATATATTAAGTTTAAAAATAATAAAGTACTAATTTTTTCTTAGGTCTTGGGATTATGAAAATGGTTACAAGCCAACAAGTATTTAATTTCAAAGTCCTAATTCTCAAACCTATTATGCTACTCCTACTAAAACTAAATTATTTCCAGCATATTCACTAGGAAGACACAAAATATTCTAACGATTATGAGTAGCAAACTACAATCTATTAAATATATTTCCTTTCATATGATTTAGATTTACCTTTTTGAATATTTAATCTTCTATAGACTTTATTCATGAGTCCCAACTTGGTTAATATCTTTCTATTTGTATGATTTATCTTTTCTTTTCTTTGCATAGTTTCTTTGAGGCAGCGGTAGAGTAGTTGATGGATCTATACTCTAGCCATCTTTTATATTTTCATAATTCATCACCATTTAAATCGTAAAACTGTAATGACCCGATTGGTCGTTTTGAGTATTACAATCTCGTTCCCCCATTTACTGCTCAATTTATGCTTTATAGTTGTTATGTGACTTACAGGGGTGATTAGTTCGGGTCCGGTAAGGTTTTGGAATGACTTGAAATACTTAGTTCCAAGGTTTAGAACTTAAGTTGAAAATGTTGACTAGATGTTGACTTATGTGTAACGTCCCCAGAGAATTTTTGATAAGGAAATTAAGGTTTTGTGGTGCCGAGGTAGACCAATTAGTACAAAGGTTGAACAATGCGCTGCTGAGTAACAAAAAATTTCTGGCAGGAAAATACATTTCTGCGGACCACTATGCGGCCGCAGAATCACTCTGCGGACCGCATAATGGCCGCAAAATTACTCTGCTGACCGCATAATGGCCGCAAAGTGAAGCAGTTGAGGCAAGTTTGGAGATTAGGGTTGCGGCGCATTATGCGATCGCAGAGCAGTTCTGCGGTGCATTACGCGACCGCAGAACATGTCTGCAGTCCGCATAATGACCGTATACTGGGTCAGTTTCGACCAGTTCTGGAGGAAAATTATGCGGCCTATTCTACGAACCGCAGAAGCATGTGACCGCAAATCTGCGTCGGGGATTCAATTTTTCTACTTTTTGACCCTACCTTATTTCAATATAATGAGGCAAATAAACTCTTTTGGAGAAAAAAATCTGATATTTTGGAGAGTGGTGAGAGCATCTTAGAGAGAGAAAGTGAAGACCTAGACATTTGTTCATCAATTCTTGTTCAAGGCTTGAAGATTTCACAAGGATCTTGCTAGGGCTTCAAAGAGGTAAGAATTTCTTTTCCCAATTCTTCAATTTCGAGTTTGGAGTAAAAGATGGGGGATTAAGAGATGATTCTTAGGTGTAAGAGTATTATTTATACATACACGTACCAATAAGGTTTGTGGAAAGATTGTTGAGTTCAAATGGGTAAAGATTGGGTTGAAAATGGTAGAAATCTTCAAAGACTTTAATTGAAAATTTGAAGGTCGAGTTGATGTCGGAATGTGGTGAAATTTGTATGGTTGGACTCGTGATTTGATGGGCGTTCATAGTCTGTAATTATTGTCGGGTTCCGAGGCATGGGATCCACGGGTGAATTTTGAGTGTAATTTCGGATTTTGTTGGAAACTTAGTATTTTCATATGGAATTAATTCCTATAATTTGAATTGATTGAATCGAATTAATTTTGACTAGATTCGAAGCATTCAAAGGCCGATTCATGAGACAAAGGCTTATTGGTCCCGAGGGTATGAAACCCCAGATTATGCATTATGTGATCGGTTTTGAGGTGACGCACATGCTAGGTGACGGGCGTGTGGGTGTGCACCGTAGGAATTGTGATTTGTCAAATTCCATGGAACTTTGTAGTTGAATAATCTATTGTTATCTGTACATTCTTCATGTAGTAGAGAAATTGAACCACAAATCATGTTTAGATTATGCGTTGGCACTGTAGGGACCCACAGAGGTCGTGTGCATGTTGAATTATATGCTAAATTGTTGTTTTGTACTCAGTCACAATTTACCTGTTTATTTTATCTCAGTCTCTATTGTCCATTATTGATGCATCATATCATTGTTGTTTGGGCTGATTTTCATGATTATTGAGAGCCCAAGAGACTGGCGAGATTTATGACTGAGTGAGGCCGAGGGCCTGATTGTGAGATATTATACTATGGCCCGTGAGTTGTTCGTGCATCACGTGAGTTGTCCGTGCGGACCCATATATTATACTATAGCATATGAGTTATTCGTGCAACACTTGAGTTGTCCGTGCGGATTCATATATTATACTATATCACGTGAGTTGTCCGTGCATCACGTGAGTTGTCCGTACGGATCCATATATGATACTATAGCACGTGATTTGTCCGTGCAGCACGTGAATTGTCCGTGCAGATTATAGAGCTTGGGTTGTAGGAGCCCCTCCGGAGTCTGTATATACCCCCAATGAGCGCAGGTACCTACTGAGTGCGAGTGCGAGTGCTGAGTGCTGAGTGAATGAAATGGCTGAGTGGCTGTGGTCCTGAGAGGATGCATTTGATTTCATTCTTATTGCACTACAGTTGTCATGTATCACTGTGTTGGAACTTGATATGAAATTATTGTTGAGTTTTAAATGTTGAACATGAAAGCATGCCTAAATCTTATGTTGGAAATTATTGTAATTGAACTCAGCTGTGAAGCTCATCAATACTTTCATTTCTTTATTCAGTATTATTACTTGCTGAGTTGGTTGTACTCATACAAGACCCTGCACTTCGTGTGCAGATCCAGGTATTCCCGGACATAATGGGTGTTGATTCTTTTGCACAGTTGATTTTCCGGAGATTCAGAGGTAGTTGTCGTATTTCGCAGACCTTGTCTCTCATTCCCTATCTCCTGGTTTACTGTATTTGGTCTCAGACTATTATAGACCGTGTTTTCTAGATTTGTATTCATATTAAATGCTCATGTACTCAGTGACACCGGGTTTTGGGAGTGTTTATATTTGTACTTGTGAGATTTCTTCCGCTGAATTTAATTATTGTGTTTTCAAATTTAAAAGATATGTGATTTATTGAGATTGTCGGCTTGCCTAGTATTGAGATAGGCATCATCGCGACGGGTGATATTTTAGGTCGTGACAAAAATTGTCTAGAGAGTTTTGCTAAGTCTTATAAAAGTATGTACGTTATTGCATTCTACTTTTACTAGTGACTTTTACATGACATTTTAAAAAATACTAAAGATTAACCGAACCGTACCGATACTGAAGAGAAACTGACATGATTGGGACGGTTTCAAAAGGTTTAATTTTGGTTATACATAATAGAATAACCAAAAAATTGGTATGGTACAAATTTTATAAAATAACCGGACGAACCGAACCATTGACACCCCTAGGTGAAAACCTCTCCGAGTCTAGTTCCTATGTCCCTTCTAGGGAAGCTTCTGAGGGCAACTTAGCCTCTATTCAGGAGGAGTAGGCAGTCACACAGTCTAGGACACAAGGACGATTTCAGCTTATGGATGAGGCCTCTTCATCTCACAGCACTTTCGAGGGGTCCCTAAAGTGCTAGCCAGACCTCTAAGCCAGCATCTTCCCCAGACACAGATGCACATAGTGTACAGGATATCCCCGATGATGGTAGAAGGGGATATGGTGCATCCAAGAGTGTGGATATCTCGAAGAAAAAAGAGATATGGTAGGATAGGTTCATTAGCTTGGCTGCCTTCACAGACTTCACTATGTAGTGGCCAGTAAGATCCTTGATACTTGAGCGGCAGTTTCTCTTGAAGGATTTGGATAAATACAACCCGGCAGTGTTGAGGCAATTTAAAGCAAAAAATAGTTGGATGTGGTTTACTGAGAGAGTTGAAGATGCCAAGGAGTACCTCGTCCGAGAGTTCTACGCCAATGTTTCTCACATCAAGAAGGGGATGAAGGTGACTAAAGTATGCAGCCTCAAGATGAGGTTTGATCAGCACACACTAAATGCATACTTGGGGTTTGAGGACTTGTAGCTGAAGGAGTATCTAGAGAAGTGTGTGATGAAATAAGAAGTCCGACCATGGGTAGCGGAGATCTTAGCACCACCAGGGCCACCACCACCATGGATCACTGCTGGGGTTCCCATCCACCAGAGCACATTGAGTTTTGAGGCGAAGGGATGGCAAACTTTTGTATGCAGCATACTTCTATCATGGCCGGGTACCCAATTAATGTGGGTGTCGTGATGTCGGCCAACATTTCATTGGTATCTCAATAGACCAACACAACCTACCCTTATCCCAACACCATTACAGAGTACCTTACTGATGTAAAGGTAGAGTCGAGGGCTTATGACACAAAGGTGAAGCCAAAGAATTCGTTTGACTGGTACTTCTTGATGGATACGACCAACCTAAAAGAAGAGAGCTCAGCCTTCTACCACCATAGGCCAGTCTGATGAGCCGGCAATGGTAGTTTCTGAGACAGCTGACATTCCATCTACCTCTACTGAGCCCTCTTCTAGTGCTACTACTATATCTCCACCACCATCTTCAGGGCCTACCACAGCCCCCAGGGCAACCCCTGCTACAACTCTGAGCTCAGTGCGCATGCCTACAACTCCATTATCTGATCTACGAGTCTTAAAAACTAGATACAGACAGCTACTTCAAAGTTGTCTTACATATCTAGTACTTTTGTAGCGCAGGATGCGAGGCTCCCATTGATGACAAGATGCGGGATGCGAGGCTCAGATGGTTTGGAAACGTATAAAGGAGAAGCCCAGATGCTCCGGTAAGGAGGTGTAAGCAGCTGGTTTTGGAGGGAACAAGAAGAGGTAGAGGACGGCCTAAGAAGTATTGGAGAGAGGTAATCAGGCAGGACATGGCGAGGCTTCAGATTGNGGTGTGATATTGAGTCAAGTTTTTTTCCTGTAAGAGTGACAACGGCCTGCTATCATATTACCCTCTACGTGAACGTGACAAATTAGACAGGGTCAATTTTTTTTATGTTTATATATTAGATGTTGAATTTCTTTAGCTTTTTCACGTCTTCACTTTTTTCTCGAATGTTCGGGGTGAAAATCCTATCTCCGCACTTTCTACACCTAGATTATTTTGCTAGAGCAAACATTTGTCACCACAAGCATATTCCAGATAGGGGTGTATATATGTCAGGTTGGTTCGAAATGTTTAATTACCAAATCAAACTAATTGTGTAGGGTTAATAAATCTAAAGACCAAACCAAACCAACAAAAGTCAAAATTTTCAATTTCTGGTTTTTGATTTTTTCTGGTTTTTCCCCGGTTATATCTTCATAGAACAAAACATATAACTTGTGCTCCAAATATTTCTTTAATCCTAATAAGATACCACTACATAAGGTGTTTCTCAAGAAAATAATTCAAAATATAAAATATGTCATGTCATTATCTTAAAATATTCATCAATAAAGATAATAAAATCGTATAAAATAAATATTGCTAATTAAATTGTACGATCTCATTCGAATTATGTGCCTCTTGGGATTTGAGTACGGCTAAACAAAAAACATTCAAACTTGAAAAGACATTTCTTTAAGCAATCACGTAACGCCCATTCATGTTGTTTACTACCTGTTATTTCTTCTGTGACGGTTTTCTTAGTGCTCTTTTATTTTATTGTTGTTATTGTTCTTATCTTTATTATTTCAGATATGGCTTTATCACTATTATTCTTCTTTTTCAAACCTGCTGAAATCTGCTTTGTTTGAGGCGAAGGTCTACCAGAAATAAGTTCTCTACCTCTACAAGGCAGGGATAAGATATGTGTATATACTATCCTCATCAGACCTCATACTATAAGAATATACTGGATATGTTATTGTTGTAGCGCCCCTTCATGTCTTTTACAACTCATAGAATGAAAAATACAAAAAAGAAAAGACTATACGTGCTAGTATAGTCTAATCATATTGAGTACGTTAGGTAGGCATTTGATGATTATCTTGAATGAGAAAAAGAAAAGACTATCGATGCTAGTTTAGTCTAATCATATTGAGTACGTTAGGTAGGCATTTAATGATTATCTTGAGTGAGAAAAAGAAAAGACTATCGGTGCTAGTTTAGTCTAATCACATTGAGTACGTTAGGTAGGCATTTGATGATTATCTTGAATGAGAAAAAGAAAAGACAATCAGTGCTAGTTTAGTCTAATAATATTGAGTACGTTAGGTAGGCATTTGATGCTTATCTTGGATGAGACGTCCGATACATTTAAAATTTGAACTCTATGAGTTGAACCGTTAAGTTTATTTATTCATGTTGAACCTAATACCTATTATATTTTAAAAATTATGAAAAAATGTGTTAATATTCATTATTTATGATAATTTTAATAAATGTTTACACATAAAATTATGCATCACATTAAAAATATTAGGTTGATGAACTCGATACCGGAAGGCTACATGAGGCTAAGGGCAAAGCTCCACGAATATTTGGTACACCATATTGGTTCAAGTATTTACACTACTACCTTTTCTCTAAGTTTAGAAGGTGTGATATTGAGTCAAGTTTGTTTCCTGTAAGAGTGACAACGGCCTGCTATCATATTACCCTCTACGTGAACGTGACAAATTAGACAGGGTCAATTTGTTTTATGTTTATATATTAGATGTTGAATTTCTTTAGCTTTTTCACGTCTTCACTTTTTTCTCGAATGTTCGGGGTGAAAATCCTATCTCCGCACTTTCTACACCTAGATTATTTTGCTAGAGAAAACATTTGTCACCACAAGCATATTCCAGATAGGGGTGTACATATGTCAGGTTGGTTCGAAATTTTTAATTACCAAATCAAACTAATTGTGTAGGGTTAACAAATCTAAAGACCAAACCAAACCAACAAAAGTCAAAATTTTCAATTTCGGGTTTTTGATTTTTTCTGGTTTTTCCCCGGTTATATCTTCATACAACTACCTCCTAACCTACAACTCTAATACTCGACCTCCACAACTTCCTATCAAGAGCCATGTCCTCAGAAATCTGAAGCCTTGCCATGTCCTGCCTGATTACCTCTCCCCAATACTTCTTAGGCCGTCCTCTACCTCTTCTTGTTCCCTCCAAATCCAGCTGCTTACACCTCCTTACCGGAGCATCTGGGCTTCTCCTTTATACGTTTCCAAACCATCTGAGCCTTGCATCCCGCATCTTGTCATCAATGGGAGCCACGCCACCTTCTCCCGAATATCTTCATTCCTAATCTTGTACATCCTAGTATGACTGCACATCCACCTCAACATCCTTATTTTTACTACTTTCATCTTCTGGATATGTGAGTTCTTAACAGGCCAACACTCAACCTCATACATCATGGCCGGTCTAACCACCACTTTGTATATCGGTGACACTCTCTTATCACACAAGACTCCAGATGCTAACCTCCACTTCATCCACCCCACTCCAATACGGTGTGTGACATCCTCGTCAACCCCCCCCCCC